>QJPP01001998.1:0-271822 GCA_003996215.1 Jaltomata sinuosa | reverse complement strand
ATGTAAAAATTTATATGTTTTAACAACAAAACATAAAATAACAGCAAAAAACAAAATTAATAGGATAAAAATAGAAGATCCATTTGAACAAATTGTCACGGTAATAGATAATAATGATTATAGCTATAAGGAAATTGACATAGAAGAAGATCTAGAAATAGTAAGCGATAGGATAAGCACATCTAAAAGAAAAAGTCATAGTGAAACACCTCAATCATCAGGAAATTCAGTAAAGATAAAAGAAATAGAGCTATATCACTATTATATAACTGGAATATTAGAACAAAGAAAATTTATTATAACAATAAATACAGGTCAGGAAGAAATTATATAACAAGAGAATTGGTAACAGAAGAAGAAATAAATTCTACAGAACAATCAGAATTACCAAAAGAATTTACAGCATTAAGAGAAACAGTAGAAAAAGAATTAATCATTGGCGGAATACCAATGGTAATAAACTTTAAAATATATCACGGAGATAAAAATATTATATTAGGAATAAAATGGTTAGAAGGCATGAAACCATACAATTTAGAAAATACCCAGTTAACTGTCACATATAAAAATAAAAAAGTCATAATAAAACGAACAACATGAAATAAAATAAAAATATACATACTTGCCAAAATAATAGTAGAAAATTACTACAATAGATACTATACCCCGATGATAGATACAGGAGCAGAAACTAATATGTGCAAACATAATTGTCTACCAGATGAAAAATGGGAAAAATTAACTACACCAATAGTAGTAACAGGTTTTAATAATGAAGGGAGCATGATAAATCACAAAGCAAGAAACATAAAGTTACAAATATGGGATAAGATATTAACCATAGAAGAAATATATAGTTATGAATTCACAAACAAAGATATACTTTTAGGAATGCCGTTTCTGGAAAAACTATATCCACATATAATAACAAAAACAACTGGTGGTTTACTACACCATGTAAACACAAAGTAGGAGCTAAAAGAGTATATAATAAAAATAGAAAACCTACCCCATGGATAAAAGGAAGTGAGAAAATTACCCAAAAATTAGAAAATATAAAAACAAATGAGCATAAAATAGAACTAATTATATTTGCTATAGATAAACTAAAAATCATTCAAGATCGATTAGAACTATTATATAGCGAAAATCCCTTAAAAGGATGGGAAAAACATAAAACCAAAGTAAAAATAGAATTAATTGATGAAAATAGTATAATTACCCAAAAACCTCTAAAATATAATTTTGATGACCTAAAAGAATTCAAAATGCATATAGATGAACTATTAGAAAATAAATATATACAAGAAAGTAATAGTAAACATATAAGCCCAGCATTTATAGTAAATAAACATAGCGAACAAAAAAGAGGGAAAAGTAGAATGGTTATTGACTATAGAAACTTAAATGCCAAAATTAAAACATACAATTATCCAATACCTAATAAGATATTAAAAATAAGACAAGTCCAAGGATATAATTATTTTAGTAAATTTGATTGCAAATCAGGCTTTTACCACCTTAAGCTAGAAGAAGAATCTAAAAAACTAACAGCATTTACAGTACCCCAAGGATTTTATGAATGGAACGTATTACCTTTTGGATATAAAAATGCACCAGGAAGATACCAGCATTTTATGGATAATTACTTCAACCAAATAGAAAATTGCATAATATATATAGATGATATACTCTTGTATTCAAGAACACAAGATGAACATATAAAATTACTAGAAAAATTTATACATATTATTACATATTCAGGAATTAGCTTGAGTAAGAAAAAAGCTGAAATAATGAAAAATCAAATAGAATTCTTAGGAATAGAAATAGATAAAAATGGTATAAAAATGCAGCCACACATAGTACAAAAAATAATAAATTCTGATGAACAGATAGATACAAAAAAGAAACTACAGTCATTTTTAGGATTAGTAAATCAAGTAAGAGAATATATACCAAAATTAGCAGAAAGTCTAAAACCATTACATAAGAAATTAAAGAAAGATGTAGAATATCATTTTAATGATAAAGACCAAGAACAAATAAGAAAAATTAAATCACTATGTGAGAATTTACCAAAATTATGCTTCCCAGACGAAAATAAAAAATTCACCTATATAGTGGAATCCGATGCTAGTGAAATAAGCTATGGAGGAGTACTAAAATACAGATATGACAAAGGAAAAATAGAACATCATTGCAGATATTATTCAAGAACATTTACAAATCCCGAAATAAAATGGGAAATAAATAGAAAAGAATTATACTCAATATATAAATGTTTATTAGCTTTTGAACCATATATTGTATATAATAAGTTTATTATTAGAACAGATAATACGCAGGTGAAATGGTGGCTAACGAGGAGAATACAAGACTTAGTTACAACCAAAGAAATACGGAGACTCGTATTAAATATATTAAACTTCACATTTACAATCGAGGTGATATGTACTGACAAAAATACAATTGCAGATTACATATCAAGACAAAGCTACTCAAACTGAGGAAACTACTATGGAAGATTTACTCAAAGTTATGACTACTCTTTGTAGAGAAGTCGATAACATAAATAAAGAGATACAACTAATCAAAACTAGTCAGCAGCATGACTGTAAAAATGCGGAGCTATGTCAATCGGAAGACATAAAACTTCCAGAGATACAAGGTGACGCTGGAAAACACTGAAAAACCCATAACAATTATTTACTTCATGCAGTTGCAGGTAACACCTCAAGTAGCACATCATCTACAAAAGAAGAAAAAAGATATGTCAATACAAACTTGAATAAACTATTTGAAACACCATATATACCAAAATCCCAAAAAATCCCATTTACACCACCACAAGTAAACACATATAGAGACAGTCTGAACCAAGATAAAAAGACATACAACCACATAACCAGAGCATACATAGAAAATATCCACAAACTACAAACCTTTCTAAATAAAAACCCGAGATCCAAAACTACTACCAATCCAACAGAAGATTATATTACCCAGAGCTTACAAGGATATAATAAGCTAATTGCCCTGCCAAAGACAAATGCAAATCTAGTAGCAACCTGCTACAATTATGGATTATTAAATACAGTATATACACAAACAGGAGAAGAAATAGCTACATTACCAGAATTATATAAAGCTTTTATGCAATACAAAAGAATAACTAAAGGAACATTGTTTTATATAAGAGCTTACTCAGCACCAGCCGAGATACTATATGACGAGATTAAACCAGTCATCCAAGTTATAAAGATAGGACTAACTAGGGAGATGATTATCCCAGAAAAGATAGAAGAACAAGAAGAGATACCAAAAGTATCAATACCGGAGTTTTATGCGGGAAAGAGAGTTATTGGACTAGCTACAATTTTAAACGAATTAACGTCAAATTATCTAAACAAAAATCCAGTTTGGAGTTACTATGCAAGCAAACAAACTATGATCTACTCCAACTGCAGAGAAGAAAGGATAGCAGATATGGAAGAAATAAGGCAATGGGCACTAAGCCTGTTAAAGCCGGAGCAGCAACCTATAACGAGAGTTATTAGAAAAGATTTTATATCAGCAGAAATGATGACTAGATACTGCAAAACAATTAGTCTCAAATATCCAGATCATCAATGCTCCAGATGCCAAGGCGAAGATAATATAATCCCAGACGTACAGCTGGAATAAGAAGATAGCACGCAGATTCCGCGAAGATAAAAATCGACAGATATGTAAACTATTTTTGAACATCTGTAAATTATGTAAAGAAAAAGTAGTTTGGAATTTTGTAGAGTTGTAAAGTAGGAATAGTAATTATTTTGGAATTTTGTAGAGTTGTAAAGTAGGAATAGTAATTATTTTGGAATTTTGTAGAGTTATAAAGTAGGAATAGTAATTATTTTGGAAATTTGTAGAATTGTAAAGTAGGAATAGTATAAAAACATGTGTAAAATAGAGTTAGGATAAGTGGAAGAGGAAAAGGACGTGTATAGAAATCCTCTTATAAATAGCTAGCCATTATGGCAAATGAAGGCAAGACTTTCTACACGGAAAGCAAACCTTCTTTGTAAACAAAAAACATTATTCTCTCAATAAGATAAAAAAATTTCTAGCAATATGGAGCAAGAAGATACTAGCAAGGTATACCCATTTATAATTATGCATAGCTAAATTTGTTAATTCCTAAGTATCATAGCATGATTAAATAAGTTTATATTCGTTATTATCTACTAGAATTATTTGAATCATATTTTCAAGTTTGTTAACATGAGGAAAAAGGGGAAACAATCCAAAAATAATGTCCAGAGGTCGAAACCAAGGCGAGGAAGCCGTGAGGGGAGTAGACAGAGTGGCACTATTTAGGAGGGGAAAGTACCTTTGAAAGTACGGTGTTAACAGTGACAAGAGAATATGGTTTAAAATAATCTAGTCTGTAATAATCGAATATAATGTTATTGGCATGCTATGGTATGAGGGAATTAATTGATAAAAAGCAAAGCATGTACATAAATATGGATGGTATTACCATGACCACCTATTTGCATAATGAAATAAGAAATAATTATAAAACATTAGTCTTATATGCACTAAAAGACATAAGGATAGTAGAATTAAAAAGAATTATATGGGAAAAGATATTTAATGAAAAATCACAATGGTACGGGATAGATCTAGAAAGGTTAAATATAAATGACGATTGAGAAATATATTCAGATCTAGAAATAACAGATTCAGATTAATGATAAATTATGAATACTTACGATACTGGTACGAAACTAAAGTAGACATAACCCTGCTAGGAAATCTGATAAAAGAAAATATAGAAATGTATCAAAGAACTCAAGATATAAAATATCTAGCATATATCCTGGAAAATATAACAGAAATAATCAGATTAATTCCACTATTGGAAAATTATTATACGAAAATAAATGAATAAAAGACAAATAGTAGGACCCCCCCCCATCTTTGACATTGGTACTTTAACCGAACGTCTTTTTCATATGTTTAGCCATATTGGTGGGATTTGAACCCAATTACCACAATGATGACTATTTTTATTTTGTCCCTTCACACCCATATTCATACATTCAACCACTTGTCTTCTTTCAGACATATTATGCACTGCTACCACATTCACAAAAGAAAATGGAGCAAATCAATTGGGCGGATTTCATGACTTTTCATCAAAAGTACATTATTTGTCTTTAGTCGTCATTATACCATCACTATGGTGCATTAGGACTTAATTCCAATGTCTTACCCATATAAAAGAGTGTTAAGCCATAAATCAATGAAACTTGAACCCAACATCTTATTATCATGGTGCAACGAGACTTTAACCCGATGTCTTACTTTCTTAGTGCGATGAACATGAATTCATCGTCTTACACTCAACAAATAACATAATGATTATATGATAACAATATTTGCAACTGAATGTGATAGAAAAATCTTATTGACAGAAAAATGATTTCACAAATATTCAATGTATTACTATGGTATCTTAAAATATCATAAAGCAATCAAAAACAAATTTGGGTAGATGTCCGTTAGACATTATTTTCATGAAGCGTCTAGTAATTATTAACTGTGGAAATAGATAGCATATTATCATTTAATAATGTAAGAATTGGTGAGAGTACCATTGGGATTAAGAAACGTTGATATATCAAGTTAAAATAATCACATATAAAACCTCTATAGCCCAATCCAAAAATAGAACAAACAATGAAAAATGACTCATACCTTGAATGTGATCAAACGAGTTACCTGTTCAACCTTTCTGCTAAAATGATTTCATGGACTATATTCTCACCTTTAATCTTTAAGCTTCGTGCTGATAACGTGTTGTAAAACTAAACTAAAAGAGTAACAATATGAAGTAAGAAATAGACAAGAAATGAAGGAGACAAAAGAAGAGAGTATTTCTTATTCTTCCAAGTATCAAGGGTATCAAGTATGAATCATTATGCCTCTATTTATAGTGCTCATATAGGCATCCTAAAGGTTGTCATAAACATGACATTAACTATGGAGGTTATGGGGAGAGGGAGTTACACTCATAATAGTGTGTGGAGTAGTGGAGGATTAACTATACACTAATGGAGTTATAGTGTGGACATCCACAATACAAGATGACAACATTGTGTTATCACACAATTGTTTACAACAAGAATTTAATTTTACTTTGAAAAAGGAACCTCTATTAAGTGTGTACTGATATAAATTATACTAGAATTGATGAGTGATTTTCTGTTACGGACGTTCTTTTAAGAGATTAACCCCTCCCCCCATCCCCATCCCCACCCCCACCCCAAGTGATGAAAAATTAGAGAAAAAGAGATCATGCTCATGTTCTTATTCAGATACTATTTTTATGTTTCTGGAAATACTAATTAATGAATAATATTTTTTTTATACGCATGACATCTCCAACATAGTTTAATCTTGCTAATTCTAATTATTATATGTTGTTGAATTAATACTAACATCAAGCTCAATATAAAATGATTTTGAAATATGATCTTTATAATCCCAGTTTACTAATAATTGAGAATACACGTGCAACATACGTGTACAAAACTACATATCTATCTATCTATCTATCTATCTATCTATCTATATTTACACTATATTAAAAGTGTGAATGATCTTATAATGTGATTTGAACTTTTTGCCCTTCATTAAAAAGACTCTACAATAGACAAAATTATCATTTACTATTTTTCTAAATTTATTATTTAATTATTTGATAAAAATAAAATTCACATGACAAAAAAGGGAAAAAAAAAAAAGAAGAACAAGTTGTTTAATGAATTGTGGTAGTGTAGAAGGACAAGAAAACAATTATTGAAAGAAATATGAGTTTTGTAGTAAAAAAGTTCGTGAGTCTGAAAAAAAAAATTATGGAAAATGATATGAATTTTGTAGGTATGTTTAGTAAAAAAGAAATCGTGAGTTTGACAAGGAAAAAATTATGGAAAAAATAATGAGTTTTGTAAGTATGTCCTAATATTTAGGATTTTTTTGTATGAGTTTAGTTTATTTAGAACTCATGTTATTCTATTGTTTTGGTAAATAATTTATGAAAAAAATTAAAATGTTCCATATTTAGGTAATTCTTTTTATGGAGGAAAAGGTTTGAACTTTTATAAATTGAGAATAATTTCTATAACAATACAATAACATCACAATGTAGTCCTCGAGCGAAATCATGTTTAGGAGGTGATTATTCTCCCAATAATTTATTTTTTGTTTTTATTTTCTTATTTCTTATATTAATCATATGTCGGTCAATTGACCAAATCAATTTAATATATTATAAGTGTTTTATAATTTATCTTTGTTATCGTTGTTTGAGATTTCTTTATCAGCTTCCGCATGATACTTTTTTTCTATTCCAACAACATCCTCATAATTTTAGTTGAATCTTATTTTAAGGTTACATCAAGAGTTTGAAATCCCAGATGATGCAGTTCGTGTGAACATTATTATACTTCTTTTGGGATTCAAAAGAAATGAACAAGAGTGTATTAAAAAAAAAGGTGAACAAGAGACAATTGTGTAGCTTTAACCAAATTCAATTTACATTATTAATTTATTGTCTAATATGTAGATGTTGGTTATGCAATATGTAAAAAAAAAAAATTAAAATTATCTTCTCATGATCTATGATATGCTCCTCTTTTTTCCTCTTTTTTTTTGAGTATGTAATTATATAAATTAATATTATTTATAACTTTTATTATAAATCTTTCAAAGTACGTAATTTTATTAATTAAATACTTTCTTCGTTTCAATTCGTTTGGTCTATTTTGACTTGGCACGAAGTTTAAGAAAGTAAGGAATTTTTTTGAAACTTGTGGTCTTAAATTAAAGATATGTCAATATATTAAAATATCTTTTAATCTTGTGGTCTTGAATATGTCATGTGAAAAATTGAAATTAAAGAGTTTCTAAAAAAGGAAAGAGACATTCTTTTTGAAACGGACTAAAAAGAAAAGTAGGCCAAACAAATTGAAATTGAGGGAGTATTTTCAAAGAACACTTTTACGTTTCCTTTAGCGTAAGACATAACTTTTTATTTTAAAGAGGAATATATGTAAAATTAAAGAAACATATCATTAAATACACTTATTATGTGATTTGAATTTTTTTGCTCTTTATTAAAAAAAATTCACAATAGATAAATTATTTTTTTTACTTTTTTCCTCCAATTATTATCATTTAATTTTATTATTCATAAATACTAATATAATATTACAACAATAATAGTAATACTATATTTCAAAAAAAACTGCAAAGTTTCATTTGGGCAAAATAAAGTGCAGAAATTTATTTTTGGCAAAATATAACCGCCGCCACTCTTAAACATGTTGTTTTAATTTGCAGAATTTGCAACTACCATTATTTTCTCTCTATATATATGGAGAGAATTTTAAATAGTTAGGACATTATAAATAGTTAGAATTTTACCTTGTATAAATTAGATATCTTTATTTAAATTTTTTAATTTTAATTTGTAGAGATTATGAGATTTGCTCTCCACAAAATGTGAGTCCTTAACCTTTTTTTAATTCGTAGGTAAACATAGGGAGAAAAATAAATAAGGAAGAGTCTAATTGGAAAAGGAACTAAAAGTGACAAATTTGAGGAAAAAATCTCTAGGTAAATAGAGGAAAATAAATAAATAAATAAATAAATAAATAAGAGTTTTATGTCTAAAAAATTTTAAATGTGATCGAAATTTTTAGTAGAGAAAAAAAAATCCTACTTACATTCCCTTTTTAAAAAAAGTTTTGTACTTTAAAATATAACATATACATTAAAAAATTATTTTTATATATATTTATTATTAATTTACGTGATACACTCACGCAAAGTGCGTACACTAAATTAGTTATATTAAAAGTGTGAAACACCTTATAATGTGATTTAAACTTTTTGCCCTTTATTAAAAGTCTCTCCTTTAGACAAAATTGTCTTTTTACTATTTTCTTCATTTATTATAATATTTTAAATATTAAGAAAATAACTTATAGTATTAATTACGGAAGGTAAAATTTATCTTTCACTTGAACATTAATTACATTGATCAAAGCTTTAAATATATTAATAATAGTAATATTATATTTCAAAAAGTACTGCACTAGCTTTTTGTCTTTGACTTGGACTACATTTTATCAAGGTTTAAAAATATTAATAATAGTAATATTATACTCCAAAAAGAATTGCACTAGTTTTTTTTGGAAATTTTTGTGGAAATTTCTTTTGGGAAAAATAAAACGGCAGTAATTTTATTTTTGGCGAAATATGTGTTGGCTAATTAATTTATCACTTCACGGAGGGTATGAGATTTGATCTCCATGATAGGTGACTCCATAAGCTATTCTCTTCTATTTTGTTCTTTAGATAATTGTTGCTTCATGTCCTTACCTAAGTTAACTTTTGCATTGTATGCATCCAATAATCGACGCCATACTTCCTTTTATAACTTTTGTTTTAACTTTACCATTCTTTATTTTAAACTGTATGAAAGTATTTATTGTTGATTTCAGAGAAAATATTCTCAACGTCAAGCAACGATTTCAAAGGAGTCATTGATTTTATATGAAAGTATTTATTATTGATTTTAGAGACAAATATTCTCAACGTCAAGCAACGATCTCAAAGGAGTCATTGATTCTATACCTAATACGGTATGCACTATGTCTTAAATTGACAATGAATTATCCCCTTTTGATAATTTTTTTGTATTTTCTCTTTCAGTTGAAATTTTTTTATCAAAAAAATTGGACTAAACAAGCATATCGCCGCTGAATGAAGTAACCAGAAAAATCAAAGGTGTCAAGGTGTTTGTCCCTTCGTAATTAGTCTTTTACTACCTCTGGTATGTCATTTTTTTTTTAATGAAATTAAAATAGTTTTTTCTCTTGATTTAAAAAAAAATATACATAAGGGTAAAGAAAAAAGGATTAAAAGGTATGAAATTAAATTAAGCCAAAAAGTGAAAGTTAATGGGGTATTAAATTTATAGCTTTATCTAATTTCATGTTAATGAGATTTTGTGTTATATTCTATGAAGCCTTTTTATATGTTTATTTTGTGTAATGCACAGTTATATAGCTGTTGAATTATTAATTTAATTTTATATAATTTAATTATTTTTATGAAAATAGAGAAATTCTTAGATATGAGCAATTTAGTGATAGATTAACGATGAAGTTCGAAATTAAGTTTAATTTTTTTTGTAGTATTTGTTGTCGGGCTTTGATCACGCGCAAAGCGCGAACACTAAAGCTAGTGTGTATATATATATATATATATATATATATATATATATATATAAAAGCATGAATATAAATGTTGATTGACCAAAATATCTTTTAAATATTGAACGACTTTTATACCCTTAATTATTTTCATTACTTTTCACAAGAAGTCATAAGAAAAGGATAAAACTGGATATACAACACTAAGAGAAAGAATTGTGATAGAATTGGGATTTGACAAATAGAGTTAACGAATGAAATACGAATTGGTTTTCTAGAAATATTCTAAAATTAGTAAATATGTATTGTAATTATAAATTCCTGGTCCAATTTACTCTAGGAGTCTTTTATGCCCTTTGATACGTAAAACATTCGTTAGTAAAACTATTTCACGTTCGAACAAAATTGTAATTTGTTGTAAACAATTGTGTGATAACACAATGTTGTCATCTTGTATTGTGGATGTCCACATTATAACTCCATTAGTGTATAATTAATCCTCCACTACTTCACACACTATTATGAGTGTAACTCCCTCTCCCCATAACCTTTTTCCCATAACCTCCATAGTTAATGTCATGTTTATGACAACCTTTAGGATGCCTCTATGAACACTATAAATAGAGGCATAATGATTCATACTTGATACACTTGAACATGCTTGGAAGAATAAGAAAGTTCTCATCTTTTGTCTCTCTAATTTCTTGTCTATTTCTTGTTCATATTGTTACTCTTTTAGTTTAGTTTTACAACATAATTAATATTTTTCTACACATATACGCCTTTATTCTAAATTAGAATTCTATTACTAATATACTAAACATGTAACCCACGTTAGTTTACATCTTTCTTCATTATTTTTTATTTTGTCCAATATTAGATTACTTTGTGTCACGACCCAGACCGCCGTGAGTGACACTCACCCAACTCCCGGGTGAGCGAACCATCACTTTCCAGAACTTAACCATTCTAACAGCTCAAAATCAATGTGCAGAAAGAAAACTAGCAATCAATATCAATAAAATAATTCTATTATAAATAACCTGCGAAAAATCCCTCCCTAAAATCTGAAAGTCACCGTACCAAAACACTACCAAACTAGAGTACGAAGATGCAACCCCAATAAAAGATATAGTCTAAGCCCAAAATAAGTGGGCTACAACTCAAATAGATAGAAATCAAGGCATCTTGGCCAAACAGCTCACCCTTGACGTCTGAAAACGTCGTGACTACAAGTGAGGTCGCGTATCAGCCGCTGGAAGATTTTCTGTACTCACAAAAAGACAAGCAACTGCAGTATCAGTACACAATCACCGTGTACTGGTAGGATCATCAGTCAGTTCCAAATAAACAGTGTATGAACAGTACAAAAGTCAAGTAATAGTACATGAAACATGTAAACAAGTCATCAGGTAATTCTAGACACAAGTCTCTCCCTAGCTTGTCCCTACATGTAATCCACTTTCATAACCATGATCAACATGTCACAATAAACAATAATTATACTGCATTACATATCTCGGACCTACCCTGGATCCCCTCTAGACAACACCTAAGTGTCAAACATACAACTCGGTTTACACCAAGACCAAACTCACAGATCAACATACAACTCGGCCTCTAAAGGACCAAAATGCAATATCACAATCTATAAACACAGTCTGGTCTACTCATGGAACTAAATCAAATGCACAATGAAATAAGTAAACCCGTACTAGGCGTGGTATCCGAGCCAACCGTTAGTATATCATGTACCAAGAGTGGTACACGAGCCAACCGTTAGTATACCCATACCAGGCGTGGTACCTGAGCCAACCGAATGTCACATAAATCCACAGTCACAAACAATGAACAATCAACACTTGCAAACCAACAAGCAATAACACTTAGTTCATTTCACAAGACTGAAAACAGGACTTTTGGACATTCCTAAGTCATTCCCTAAGCAATGCAAACCATACAAATACTTAGACAAAGGGTACACAAACATACAATGCATACAGGAATCAATAACCATCACCTACCTCGAATAATCAAGCTCTACAATGCTGGAGCTTTCCCTTTTTCAGGATCCCTTGCTTGTTTTGGTCTAAAAATAAACACATAAACACTATAGTTAATTAGCTGGCCTAAATTACCCGGATTATATAAAATCCTAATCCCCAGGCCAAACCATGATCATTCGAACCCCTTTCTGGATTACCCCTCTATTAATTCACCTAAGATTATCATTTATACAGATACTTTTAGAGAATTAACGCTTGGTGATTATTACCCATTAACTATAAACAATACCCAAGAACTCTAGCACCCTAGAATTTCCCTTTTTCCCGGATTCTACAATCCTAGATTATCCCAAACCTTTCCCCAAGTCTACCCCTAGATATTCTATAGCGTAGGAAAGATATTATAGAATTTGGGGAGTAGAATGCTTACCTTTAGGACAAAAAATGGTGGAAAACGGATGGAAATCGCCCAAAATTGCCCCTTTCTTCTCCCAAATTGTTTCAAGAAAAATTAAACTATTTTGGGGAAGTTTCTGCATTAAATTGTGTCATGCTCCGCTAAAGCGGTCTGCTCCGCTATAGCGGTACCGCCGTAGCGGAATCGTCCCCTATGGCAGAGGCTGACTGGCGTTGACTTCTGCTGTAGCGATATTTTCTCTGCTATGGCGGAGTGTCAACCGCTACGGTGGTTGACACAGGATAAAAAGTCATAAAATCTCCAAAATTGGTCTATTTTATAACACACTTATTTTTTCGACGTCCCGGAACAACCCCTTCATGTCAACCTCGATTCCGGGAGTTCTACTTACCCGAATTCGATTCCAAAAAGTCCCCCGGACTCTTTTATGTCTTAGCTAAATGGAAAACTAGCTCCAATAAAGATATTTAACCCAATTCTTACCCGGATTAACCTAGACCATACCTCACTTCAAAACCGGTCGAGACTAGCCTAGCCCAGAATTTTAAACTCCCAAACCTAGAGTTTTCTAACTTTAAGAATTGGCATGAATGATTCACCCATAACGACAAACTGGATCGTTACAACATATACCAATTTACCCATCGTTCTTCCCCGAATGATCAAACCCGAAAATACAAAAAGTAAAGAGCGAAAAGAGTAGTACCTGTATCCTCAAACAGGTGAGGGTACTTGTCCCGCATATCCTTCTTGGTTTTCCAAGTGGCTTCCTCAACCGGACGATGCTTCCATTGAACCTTTACCATACTGATCACATTTGTCCTCAATTTTTAGAAATCCAGATTAAGAATCAAAATCGGTTCCTCTTCATAGCAAAGATCCTTATCAAATAATGCCTCATCCCCCTTAATGATGTAGTCCCCATTCCCATGGTATCGCTTCAACATGGATACATGGAATATCGGATGGACACCCGGCAGACTGGGGGGTAGTGCTAATTTGTAAACCACTGGCCCTACGATCTCAAGAACTTCAAACGATCCGATGAACTGAGGACTAAGCTTGCCCTTCTTACCGAAACGCATAACTTCCTTCATTGGTGACACTTTCAACAATACATCTCACCAATTTGAAATTCCACGTCCCTTACCTTGCGATCTGCATATTCCTTCTGCCTGCTTTGGGCAGCTAGCAACTTGGTTCGAATGCCTCTTACCTTTTCTTGTGTTTCTCTTACCAAGTCTACGCCCAAAGGCATCACCTTCCTCAAACCACCGTATAGGTAACCAATAACTCCTCCCATGCAGAGCCTCAAACGGTGCCATGTCGATACTGGAGTGGTAGCTATTATTGTATGAGAACTCACACAATGGTAGAAACTGGTCCCAATGACCCTCGAAGTCAATCACACATGCTCTTAGCATGTCCTCCAATACCTGAATCGTCCTCCCCGACTAACCATCAGTCTGAGGATGGAAGGATTTACTAAAGGTGAGTTGAGTGCCCAACACCTCATGTAACTTGCCCCAAAACTTAGAGGTAAACTGTGTACCTCTGTTTGAAATAATGGACAGTGACACCCCGTGCAATCTCACAACCTCTTTCACATAGATCTTAGCCAATTTCTACGAATTGTAATCCACCCTGATCGGAATGAAGTGAGCTGACTTGGTCAGCCTGTCAACAATGACCCAAATAGAGTCATACTTCTCCAAGGTCTTGGGGAGACCCACTACAAAATCCATGGATATTTTCTCCCACTTCCACTCTGGAATGGGCATTCTCTGAAGTAGTCCTGCAGGTCTTTGGTCCTCATACTTTACCTGTTGGCAATTTTGACACTTGGACACAAAATCCACTATGTCCCTTTTCATCCCAGTCCACCAATAAAGTTGCCTCAAATTTCTGTACATCTTGGTTACACCCAGATGAATCAAATACCGCATACCATGAGCCTCTGTCAACACCTTCTGAATCATGTCATCAACTCGAGGAATACAAATCATTCCTCTGAAATTTAACACACTGCCAGAATCCAATATGGCATCCCTGGACTCTCCAGATACTGCCTTGCTCCGAAGCCTGCTCAACTGTGAATCCCAAAAATGTTTAGCCTTTATCTCCTCTATGAATGTGGATTTGACCTCAATACTGGCCAATACCCCCACCTTATTCTGAAATACCCAAGTGCATGAACTTAGATTCCAATGCCTGAATCTCCTTAGCAAGTGGTCGTTTGGAAACCCCCAAACAAGCCAAACTGCCCATGCTAACTGTCTTTCGGCTCAATGCGTCTGCCACCACATTAGCCTTACTCGGATGGTACTGAATGGGCACATCATAGTACTTTAACAACTCCATCCACCTTCTCTGCCTCAGGTTCAATTCTTTCTGAGTGAAGACATGTTGCAGACTGCGATGGTTGGTAAACATTTCACACTTGACACCATAAAGATAGTGTTTCCAAATCTTGAGTGCAAACACCACCGCTGCCAACTCCAAATCGTGAGTTGGATAGTTTCTCTCATGCACCTTCAACTTCCTAGAAGCATAGGCTATCACATTTATATCCTGCATCAACGCAGCACCCAAACCAGAATGTGAAGCATCACAATCAACAGTAAAGTCCTTACCTTCAACCGGCAAGGACAAAATAAGAGCCGTGGTCAGAAGTATCTTGAGCGTTTGGAAGCTCTCCTTGCACTTGTCGGACCACACAAATGGTACATATTTCAGTGTCAGCCTTTTCAAGTAGGTAGCAATGGATGCAAAATCCTTGACAAACCTACGATAGTAGCCTGCAAGTCCCACAAAACTTCTCAACTCAGTCACTGAGCTAGGCCGTACCCAACTCTTGACTGCCTCAATCTTCTGGGGATCTACCATCACCCCCTTTTCTGACACAACATGCCCCAAGAATGCTACTGAAGTCAACCAGAACTCACACTTAGAGAATTTCTCATAAAGCCTTTGGCGTCTCAAAATGTCCAACACTATACGGAGATGTTTAGCATGCTTCTCCCTACTCTTGGATGAGATCAAAATATCATCAATAAAAACGATGACGAACGAATCCAAGTAAGGTTTAAACACCCCATTCATCAAACTCATGAATGTTATTGGTGCAGTGGTCAACCCAAATGACATCACTAAGAACTCGTACTGTCCATACTGGATCCGAAAAGCAGTCTTAGGAATGTCCTCAGGCCTAATCTTTAACTGATGATATCCCGACCTCAAGTAAATTTTTGAAAACACAGATACACCCTGTAACTGGTCAAAAAGATCATCGATACGGGGTAGAGGGTACATATTTCGGATGGTGAGCTTGTTCAATTACCTGTAATCTATGCACATCCGCATACTACCATCTTTCTTTTTCATAAACAAGATCGGAGCACCCCATGGCGAAGCACTGGGACAGATAAATCCCTTATCTAGGAGTTCCCAAAGTTAAGACTTAAGCTCCCTTAACTCTGCCGGAGCTATACAATAAGGAGGGATGGAAATTGGGCAAGTGCCCGGCTCCAAGACAATACAGAAATGGATATCACTGTCCGGAGGCATACCAGGAAAATTCATTGGAAACACCTCTCGAAACTCTGAAACAACTGGAACTGACTCAATAGATGGGACTCCACACTATTATCCCGGAGATGAGCCAAAAAGGCTAGACACCCTCTCCCCACTAGTTTCCTAGCCCGAACGAATGATATCACCTTGACCGGCCTGGCCTTGTACACTCCTTCCCACTCTAGCCTATCCTTACCTGAAATTTCTAGAGCCACCGACTTGGTGGTACAATTCAACACAGCATGATAAGGGGATAACCAAGTTATGCCCAAAATGACATCAAAGTCAACCATATCCAGAATTACTAAGTCTACCCAAGTATGCAACCCCACAAACACGACAGAACAATTACGATAAACACGAGTCACAATCACCGACTCTCCAACCAGGGTAGAAACATGGATAGGGGAATCAAGGATATCACATATCAAGTCCAGACCCAAAGAAAAACTCACAAACACATAAGAATATATAGAACCTGGGTCAAATAGTACCGAAGCCATCCTATCGCAGACAAAAATGGTACCTGTTATTACTGCATCTGATGCCTCAGCCTTGGTCCTCCCTGGAAATGCATAAGAGTGAGCCCGATCATCAATCCGGGCAACTTCCCTGGCTGGCTGCACCGCACCCCTGCCCGCACCGCCGTTCCCTCTGTCTCCCCGGCCTCCCTGAAAGTTACCTCGCCTACCCTGTGGATGATCTCTAGCATGACCACCTCTACCTGTCGGGACCACAACCGTAGGTTGCTGCTAAACCTAATTACTGGACTTCCTGAGAGGGCACTCCCTCTTAAAGTGGCCCAGATCACCACAATGGAAACAACAACGATCGAGTGCAGGCCTTTTAGCAGATGTGTAGGAAGCTCCCTGGCCTCTAGGAGCTGGAAACTGTTGATTAGCTCCCGGATGACCACTTGTAGTAGCTGGCAGAGCTGAGTGAATAGGACGGGCTGTGTATACCTGCTGATTCTGTCCCCTAGAGTACGAACCACTATAATTTCCCTCATTCCGGGGCTTCTTGGCTAACACTTTAGCCTGCTTCGCTTGCCTGACTCCCTCAAGGTTCTTTACATAATCTGCCACTTCATTGAAGCCTTTCCCTGAAGAATTCATGTGCACAGATAATACCTGAAGCTCAGTATTCAAACCCTTCACAAATAATCGAACCCACTCCTCCTCGGAACCCAACAACTGTGTAGAAAAATGAGACAAAGCATGGAACTTAGCCTCATAAGCCGAGACTGACATGCTACCTTGTTCCAAATTCAAGAACTCATCCTTTTTCCTATCTCTCAGAGTACGGGTCACATACTTCTCTAAGAAGAGAGCGTGAAACTACTCCTAAGTCAATGGAGGCAAAACAGATGACCAACACTTCACGTGAGATTTCCACCACTGCTTGGCATCACCCTGCAACTGAAATGTGACGAACTCAACCCCATGCTATTGCACAATGCCCAACTTATGCAGCCTCTCATAGAAATCCAATATGAATTCGTAAGCATCTTCCATGTCAGTACCTTGAAACGTGGGAGGTTAAAGCTTGAGAAACTTGGTCAGCATCTCATGTTCACTTCCTGTCATTACCGGGCCTAGCATTGGTCTGAAGAAATCACTTGTGCCTGAAGCTGCATCCATCCTAGGAGCCGTAGTGACTGTTGGCTGAGTGCCCAGAGCCTGATTTGAAACACCCGCGGGGGTGGCTCCGGCACCAACCAAACCACTCAAGAAGTTCCAAGCCTGCTGAAATACTTCGGGCGTCATAGAGGGAAGGCCTGTACCTCCAGTCGGTGCTGCCTCCTCTTTTGCCCCATCATCCTCCACAACAACTTCCACATCTTCGACAACCTGCTCATGAGGTATGGTAGGGGTTGCCTCTCGCGCTCATGCAGCAGCTTGAGCTCCACCATTGGCGGGTGTGGCTCTACCTTGACCTCTTCCCCTACCTCTGCCTCTTCCCCTGACAGTCGGGCCCGCCGCTGAGACCGTTGCTCTAGCTCCGTTGTTCCTGGTGTTAACCATCTGCGGACAGAAGAGTGAAAGAGTCAGATACCAATTTGTATCACCAGATACCAATTAGAATCAAGTTACAATACGAAGGAAGAAAGAAGAGATATTTTTCCTAAAGTCCGATAGCCTCCCGCAGACAAGTACAGACGTCTCCGTACCGTTCCGCAAGACTCTACTAGACCTATTTTGGTATGACGAGATCAACGAACCTAGGGCTCTGATACTATCTTTGTCACGAACCAGACCGCCGTGAGTGGCACTCACCTAACCCCCGGTGAGCGAACCATCACTTCCCAGAACTTAACCGTTCTAATAGCTCAAAACCAATATGCAGAAAGTAAACTAGCAATCAATATCAATAAAACAACTCTATTATAAATAACTTGCGAAAAATCTCTCCCTAAAATCTGAAAGTCACCGTACCAAAACACTACCAAACTAGAGTACAAGGATGCAATCCCAATAAAAGAAATAGTCTAAGCCCAAAACAAGTGGGCTAAAACTCAAATAGATAGAAATCAAGGCAGCTTGGCCGAACAGCTTACCCTTGACGTCTGAAACGCTGGGACTACAAGTGAAGTCGCGTATCAGCCGCTAGAAGATTTTCTGTACTCACAAAAAGATAAGCAAGTGCAGTATCAGTACACAACCACCGTGTACTGGTAAGATCATCAGCCAGTTCCAAATAAACAGTGTATGAACAGTACAAAAGTCAAGTAATAGTACAGGAAAATGTAACAAGTCATCAGGTAATTCTAGACTACAAGTTTCTCCCTACCTTGTTCCTATATGTAATCTACTTTCACAACCATGAGCAGCAGTTCACAATAAATAATAATTATACTGCATTACATATCCCGGACCCACCCTGAATCCCCTCTAGACAACACCTAAGTGTCAAACATACAACCCGGTCTACACCAAGATCAAACTCACAGATCAACATACAACTGGCCTCTCAAGGACCAAAATGCAATATCATAATTTATAAACACAGCCTGGTCCACTCATGGAACCAAATCAAATGCATAATGCAATAAGTAAACTTGTACCAGGCGTGGTACCCGAGCCAACCATTAGTATATCTCGTACCAGGCATGGTACCCGAGCCAACCGTTAGTATACCCGTACCAGGCGTGGTACCCGATCCAACCGAATATCACATAAATCCACAGTCACAAATAATGAACAATCAATACTTGTAAACCAACAAGCAATAACACCTAGTTCATTTCACAAGACTGAAAACAGGACTTTTGGACATTCCTAAATCATTCCCTAAGCAATGCAAACCATACAAATACTTAGACAAAGGTACACAAACATACAATGCATACATGAATCAATAACCATCACCTACCTTGAATAATCAAGATTTACAGTGCCGGAGCTTTCCTTTTTTCAGGATTCCTTGCTTGTTCTTGGTCTAAAAACAAACACATAAATACTATAGTTAATTAACTGGCCTAAATTACCCAGATTATACGAAATCGTAATCCCCAGGCTAAACCATGATCATCTCAAGCCCTTTTCGGGCTTTTTCTCCATTAATTCACCTAAGATTATCATTTATACCGATACATTTAGAGAATTAACGCTTGGTGATCATTACCCATTAACCACAAACAATACCCAAGAACTCTAGCACCCTAGAATTCCCCTTTTTCCCTGAATTTTACAATCCTAGGTTATCCCAAACCTTTCCCCAAGTCCACCCCTAGCAATTTTATATCATAGAAAAGATATTACGGAGTTTGGGGAGTAGAATCCTTACCTTTAGGATGAAAAATAGTGGAAAACGGATGGAAATCGTCCAAAATCTCCCCTTTCTTCTCCCAAATCATTTCAAGAAAAACTGAACTGTTTTGGGGAAGTTTCTACATTAAATCCTATCACGCTTCGCTATAAGGGTCCGCTCCGCTATAGTGATCCGCTCCGCTATAGTGATCCGCTCCGCTATAGCAGTACCGCCGTAGTGGAGTCGTCTGCTATGGAGGAGGCTGACCGGCGTTGACTTCCGCTGTAGCGGTATTTTCTCCGCTACGACGGAGGTCGCTATGGTGGATTGTCAACCGCCACGCGTGACAGAAAGTCGTAAAATCTCCAAAATTGGTCCATTTTATAACACACTTATTTTTTCGACGCCCCAGAACAACCCCTTCACGTCAACCTCAATTCCGGGAGTTCTACTTGCCTGAATTCGATTTTGAAAAGTTCTCTGGACTCCTTTATGTCTTAGCTAAATGGAAAGCTAGCTCAAATCAAGACATTAACCCAATCCTTACCCGGATTGCCCTAGACCATACCTCACTCCAAAACCGGCCGAGACTAGCCTAGCCCAGAATTTCAAACTCACAAACCCGGAGTTTTCTAACTCTAAGAATTGACACGAATGGTTTACCCATAACGACGGACCCGGTAGTTACACTTGACAGCAAATTGCAGGAGTAAAATTAGACTCCTAACTAAATACTACTTATTTCAGATTTTGGTGCCTAAATGAAGATCTACTGCTATAATTCTCTGTGCCTAACAATTGTTGTTTCAATTAAAGGTTTAATTATATAAAAACGTAAGGGACCTATTATTACATATTTACATTATGTCTTTTCCGTTGTCCAAATTAAGGAGTTAGCAAGTAAGGGAAATTATATGTGAGTAGTGGAGAATCACTATTAGCCTGTTTGGCCAAGTTTATTTTGTGCCAAAAATGCTTTATTTTTCTCAAAAGTGCTTATTTTAAAAAATTAAAGTGTTTGACCCAGCTTTTGAGAGAAAATAAGTGTTTCTGGGGAGTAGCAGAAGCTATTTTTTAGAAGCTAAAAAACGTAGCTTCTCCCCAAAAACACTTTTTAAAAAACACTTTTGATAAAAAAAATACACTTAAAAATACTTTTTAAAAGTTTGGTCAAACACTAATTGCTACTTCAAAGTGTTTTTCAAATTTATTTGCCAAACACAAATTGCTTCTCACCAGAAATGCTTTTTTAAAAAGAACTTTTGAAATAAGTACTTTTCAAAATAAGCTGATTTTAGAAGTTTGGTCAAACAGGCTAGGTGAGTTGTTGTGAATGACGCTAGGTGTTATCTTACCAAATCTTAATTGAGAATGTTGTAAGTCAATCCAATATGAAGTTCCAGTGATACTAAGTTCTTAACCGTGACATCATCTCTATTATAAGGTCTGTAAATCATTTTGGACAACCAAACTTTATCTGATAAGGGATGTTTGCGGCAATAATCGTTCCTTATCAAGGTATTATAAGGGACTTTTAAAGTTTTACCACGGTAAGTTTACCTTGTTTTTACTTTTCAATTATAGAATTCGTTAATTTATATCGATATTAATATATTATTTTAATTGTTACTCATCTTCTGATCATAATTATAGGAGAACACATCAAGTATTCAGGAAGCGTAGGATATGTACTGGCTATCGCTAAGCTTTTCGATTAGGTTCATAAAAGTATTTATTTGGCACTTTATTCATATAAATAACCAATAAAAAAGTAATGATGATAATATGTTATGCATTAGCTAAAAGAATAACGTCCCATAAAAGAAAGTCATGAAATCAACACTTCTCTTATAATAAATAATCGCATATCCTACATAAATTATTAATTATATATATTGTTATATGCTCTTAATACTCCATCCGTTCAGAATTACTTGTCACTTATTTCTTAATTGGATTTTCATTTTTACTTGTCATTTTTGACATATCAAGGAAGGACAACTTTTTTTCTTCCTATTATACCCTTATCATTAATTGTTTATTTTCTTCAAACTAATTTCAAGACACAATAAAAACCATCAATTAATAGGGGTACTATGGTAAAATAGCCATGTTAATAATTATCTTCTTAATGGGTGTCCCAAGTCAAAAAGTGACAACTAAAAGTGAATGGAGGAAGTATCTACTATCTAACCGTAACATTTTGATTACCAATTTTTCACATCACGTGTTCGGGGTATTACATGCGAGGCACGTTCATAGAGACTAGTATATATATATATGAAAATCCCCAAAGTTAAAAGTTGAATTACGAAATTACCCTTTAAAAATAAAAAATTAAATTACCCTTAAATATTATTACTACAAATTTTTTATTTTAAAAGTAAAGAATTAAATTACCCTTAAATATTATTACTACAATTTTTGGTAATAAAAACACTACCTCTCAATAGTAAATTTAATAGAGCGTGTGAAAAAAAGAGTAACTGATGATTTAGTAGTGGAAGCTAAAAGGGAAAAAATTAGTTCATGAATGTCTACATTCAATGTAAGAGAAAGAGTGAAGTTATAATATTTAGAAAGTCTACTAAATTATCGAGTGAATCCTACCCTACCCCCTAACATTTAAGGGTCAGAAAATACTACCCCTCCACATATTGAACGGAAATGATAATCTTTTTTGCAATATTTTTCGGTGAGAATTTTCATTTTTTGAATATATACTTTTTTAAAAACTAAAACAAGATAATTAATCCCCCCAATCCTTAAAAAATACTAAATTAGAGGGATTTTTTTGACATTAAACACTGAATTTTGAGGGTTAGATTTGTTTTTCATTAGTACTTTTTTCTAAATAATTTGATAAATATTTCATTGAGTGAGTAATATTTTCTTAAAGGATAAAAAAAATGGCCAATAACATTTGAATTATTTGGAAAACAAACTATTTCTTTCCTAATAATATTTGGATTATTTGAAAAAACACACTATTTTTTTCAATAACATTTGAATTATTTGAAAAAAAAACAACCATTTTTTTCAATAACATTGGATTATTTGAATTTAAAAATATATATTGTTTTTCCAATAACATTTGAAGTATATAATATAAAAAATATTTTTTCAATGATATTTGAAATATATGAAAAAAAAACTACTTGTTTTTTTTAAAATAT
Organism: Jaltomata sinuosa; assembly: GCA_003996215.1. NCBI lineage: Eukaryota > Viridiplantae > Streptophyta > Magnoliopsida > Solanales > Solanaceae > Jaltomata > Jaltomata sinuosa. The sequence continues at coordinate 248,625 of QJPP01001998.1, read as the reverse complement.
TTGAATTATTTGAAAAAAATTATATTTGTTCGATAATATTTGAATTTTGATTTTTTTTTTTGTATTTTTCCTTAAAAATATTACTCGCTCAATGAGATACTTATCAAATATTTAAATTATTCCGAAAAAAGAATACTAATGAAAAATAAATCTAGCCTTCGAAATTCAGTGTTTAGCATTTAAAAAAATTCCTTGAAATTCAAAGTTTTGTAAAGATTGAAGGTTAATTTTCTTATTTTAGTTTTAGAAAAAATATATTTATTCAAAAAAAGAAAGAAAATTCTCATTGAAAAATATTGCCTAAGAGGATTATCATTCTCATTCAATATGTGGAGGGGTATTGTTTTCCATTCTTAAATGATAGGGGGTAAAGTGGGATTATTGTAATAATCATTATACTAATATTGTAAAGTCTCTTCCACTACTCTAAACTGAATAGTATATGAAGTACAATATTTTGTTTTGTTCATCTTCATATCAGGTAACTATAAACTCTTTTCCTAAGCTTAATGCTCACCACAAATCATGAAATGGTAACATACCTGTTCATCTTCATATCAGGTAACTATAAACTCTTTTCCTAAGCTTAATGCTCACCACAAATCATGAAATGGTAACATACCTGTTCATCTTCATATCAGGTAACTATAAACTCTTTTCCTAAGCTTAATGCTCACCACAAATCATGAAATGGTAACATACCTTATCATTTAAATTTCAATATACAGTATGTATTATTATTGTTATTTTTGAACCAAAGTACTTTCTTATTTTGTATTAGTACAACATACCTTTATTGATTTATTTAATTAGAGAGTCATTAGTTTAGTACCTTTGTAAAGGAAAGTCAAGTAATATAATCAAGTAGCCTCATTGTTGGTTGAAAATGTGATATTATTAGAATATTCATTGTATCTAGTATGAACTTATTTTGAGATGATCAATTTTATAAGATGTTTCATGTCTGCCATTTATTTCTATTTTATCTATATATGCATTATATTTGGTTTGAAGTGTTGGGTTCAATGTGAAAAGTGAATGAAAAATGGAGGGAACAAAATTGGAGGAAAAAAATGAGAAGCATTTGTACCACATTGCTGGTAAAATGGAATTTTCATGTGCTTAAATAAAGAAACACTTCCTCATAGTCTTAAAGGGTTGAGAAGAAGACATGCTTCGCGTCGTCGTCCTCATCGACGTCTTTGGATTTGAATTTGAAAAAGATCGAGAGATTATCTTTATAGACAAAATTTATTCAAACATAATTATTTAAGCCAAATTTTGACCCAGAATTCTTTCTCCATTTGCGGTCGAAATAGACCAATTGTAGACCGCAAACGAAACGCAAGTCGAAAGGGTGCGTCCCTTCGACTCACTGTCTTGATGTCACGCCCCGAGGTCACCCCCTAGACGTAACACAGGACTTGGGACCACAAGTACCCCAAGCTAACCCTTAGTCATAGCATTCTCAAGCATAACAAAGATAAGCGAAAGCATAATAGATAAAGCTAGAATAACATAAATAGATAGTCGAGTCAAAAGAAATACAACATCCAACGAAGACTCACATACTGTCTATGTCTAAAAACCTCTACTTATAACATAAAGAGTTTCTAGGACAAGACCCTAGCTAACTTGAAGTACGAAAATAAAAGCTAATATAAACTAAGAACATAACTAGCCCTCGACCTAAGATGACTCACCAACAGCTGACTGGGAAAGTGGCATGGGAACTCTAGCCACGAATCTGAGAAGGGACACCTGAATCTGCATCATCGAAGGATGCAGCGCAAATTATGCGTCAGTATTATAAAATGTACTTAGTATGAGAGCGATGCATGAATCATGATAAAACAGTTTAAAAACATGCTTAAAGTGATTTATTACATAAAGAGAAGGACATGAACAAGTAATAAGATAAGAAGCATAAGTCATGAAGAAGGCATAAGTTTCAAATATAAGATCATATAACTTTATAGTGTAAAATAAGCATGTGGGAGTTTCTCTTAACCGACATTAAACCATGCTGAGCTACATGGAGTCCGATGTCATTGCCCCATATCGAAAAAGCTTGTCCTAACCTGCCAAAGTTAGAACCATTTCATACCAGGATCCTGTCATCATAAGCCTCAAAGGGCAACCTACGGTGGCACGTAGTTCTGGGACTAAGGGTACTCTCACCCGGTCCAACTCGGTGCTAAATACTACTCTCAAAACATATATATATATATAACATGAGCTCACATACATGTGATATATCAAATGCCAAACTTGTTCATAACATATTCATACCCCGGATCATTATACTACTCATGAATTAGGGTTTTGAAATCGATTCATGAGCATTGATGGAACATCGGGTATCTTTTCTTGCATCATACTTCATAATATGAGAAATTTGCATGAATATAGTTCAATTTCATAAAACATTTACTTCCATAGAATATAGAAACTAGGCATGCACATGCTTGAAAATCCATGAGGAATATGCTATCAAATTCAATTTGTTTAAATCCATGTCATGCATGTAGAAATTACCATGATTAACCTTCAATTCATGAAATTAGAGTTCATATGTAAAAACCCATGCAAAATCATGCAATTTCATAATCAAATCATGAGGAGACCATATTTAGTAAAACCCATAAGAATTGGATGAGAACCCTAATTTGAAGATTATGAAATCAAAATTTGAATTGGGGGTTTTGGGCACAAGGGTGAAAGGAACCCATTGTTTAATATCCACATACCTTGATTAAAGATAACCCACTTGGATTGGAAAGACTTAGGAGACTTGAACTTGGACCTTGAGACTTGAAGCTTGGAGAGGAACTTTTCCTTTTTGGGAGAAGAATGAAGATCTTAGGAGAAACTTAGGCTAATAAAGGTGAAAACCCTACTTGAAATAGCCAAAATGATATTATTTAGGAGTTAAAAGGGTGGGTGAGACCTTAAGGAAAACCCAATCATCAACTTCAAATTCCAACTCTCTTCTCCTCACATCCGCATAAGATTTTTGTCGACTCTGAGCGGTCTTCAACCTCTCCCGAATAAGCTGAAATTTCTCCATGGTCTCATGTACAGAATCTGGACCAATCAAGGCTGCCTCACCTACCTCAAACCAACCAATAGAAGATCTACACCTTCGGCCATAAAGTGCCTCATATGGAGCCATCTGGATGCTGGAGTGAAAGCTGTTGTTGTAGGCAAACTCGATAAGAGGTAAGTGATCATCCCAATTTCCTTTAAAATCAATCACACAAGCCTTTAACATATCCTCCAAGGTCTGTATAGTACGCTCAGCCTGTCCATCTGTCTAGGGGTGAAAAGTTGCTAAGCTTCACCTGAGTACCAAAACCCTTCTGAAACGACCCCCAAAATTGAGATGTAAATTGAGGAACTCTATCAGAAATGATAGACAAAGGAACACCATGCAATCGAACTATCTCCCAGATGTAGAGTCTGGCATAATCATCCGCTGAATTAGTAGTCTTAACAGCCAAGAAGTGGGATGACTTGGTCATCTGGTCGACAATCACCCAAATTGAATTATGTTGCCTTCGAGTACGAGGCAAACCGGTAATGAAGTCCACATTGATTGCTTCCCACTTTCAAGTAGAAAGGTCAATATCCTAAATCATGCCTCTCGGTCACTGGTGCTCCACCTTCACCTGTTGACAGTTGGGACACTTAGCCACAAACCCGGCTATGTCCCTCTTCATGCCATTCCACCAAAATACTTCCCGTAGATCACGGTACATGTTGGTGGCACCCGGATAAATGGAATATCTAGAACTGTAGGCCTCAGTCAAAATCTGTTGTCTCAACCCATCTATATCTGGCACACATAGACGACCCTGATAACGAAGCACACCATCTCCCCCTTGGGAAAAAACCTCAACCCGCTGCTGATGAACCGAACCCTTAAGCTGAAGAAAAATTGGGTCACTGTATTGCCTTGCCTTCACCTCAGCTACCAAGGATGACTCGGAGCTATTCCAAACAATAACACCACCCTCAGCAGAGTCCATAAGTCTCACTCCCAATTGGGATAGTTGGTGAACATCCTTCACCAATTCCTTTTTCCCATCTTCAATCAAGGCCACACTACCCATGGACAGTCTACTCAAGGCATCTGCCACAACATTGGCTTTACCCGGGTGGTAGAGCACACTCAAATCATAGTCCTTAAGAAGCTCAAGCCATCTTCTTTGACGCAAATTCAATTCTTTATGAGAGAACAAATACTGAAGGCTTTTGTGATCCGTGAACACATCAACGTGCACACCATACAAGTAATGTCTCCAAATCTTCAAAGCAAAGACTACGACCGCTAGCTCAAGATCGTGAGTAGGGTAGTTTTTCTCATGAACCTTAAGCTGTCTCGAGGCATAAGAAATCACCTTACCCCACTGCATCAAAACACAACCCAACCCGACCCTGAAAGTATCACAATATACCACAAAATCATCCAAACCCTCAGGTAGGATCAATACTGGAGCGGTGGTCAATTTAGTCTTCAATTCCTAAAAACTTTTCTCACAAGAATCGGACCACTGGAATTTACCTTTTTCTGAGTCAATCAAGTCAAAGGTGAAGTAATGGAAGAGAACCCTTCCACAAACCTCCTGTAATAACCAGCCAAACCCAAGAAACTCTGAATATCTGACGGGGAAGTAGGTTTAGGCCAGTTCTTTACTTCCTCAATCTTTTGAGAATCAACTCGAATACCATCACTAGACACAATATGACCTAGAAAAGCAACAGACCGCATCCAGAACTCACACTTGCTAAACTTAGCAAACAACTGTCTTTCCTTGAGGGTTTGCAACACCACCCTCAAATGATCTGCATTCTCCTCCTCACTCCGAGAATAGATAAGAATATCATCAATGAACACAATCACAAACATATCCAAATACGGCTTGAACACACGATTCATCAAATCCATGAAAGTTGTAGGAGCATTTGTTAGACCAAAAGACATAACAACAAACTCATAATGACCATGCCGAGTCCTGAAGGCTGTCTTTGGTATATCACACTCCCAAACCCAAAGCTGATGATAACCGGATCTAAGATCGATCTTGGAAAGAAAACTAACACCCTGAAGTAACTCTATGGAGGAATGAGATAGGGCAATTTCGGTAGATTCTTTCGGCTAAGACTGACTTACCAACATGAGTAGAAACACAAAAAGGTTCTAAAAGCATTTTAGGACAAATTTCAAACTTGCAAGCAACATAAGGGGTTACAAAAGATAAGGAGGCATGGGGGTCCAACAAAGCATACACATCAAGAGAGAAGACTTTCAACATACCGGTAACAAATTCTGGGGAACTCTCCTGATCCTGATGGGAGGACATAGCATAGAGACGGTTCTGGCGCTGACTACCAGAACTAAAAGTTGTGCCCTGTTGGGCTGGTCAACCTACTGGGGCTGCTGGAGCAGACTGAGTCCTACTACCTCCCTACCCCTTCTTAGCTGAAGGGCAATCCCTAACTATATGCCCAGCATATCCACACCCAAAGCATGCACATGTGCCCAAACGACACTCTCCCAGATAATTCTTCCCACACTTGCTACAACTAGGATGGGAAGGTCCATTGGCAACACTTCCCTGAGACTGGGAATAGGAACCAGATCCTCTACCACCCTGATCATGACGAGGCCTCTGAGCCTGGGTAGGAGCACTAGCAGAAGAATGAACGGGTCCTGATGACTTCTTCTGGAAAGAAGATCAATGTCTGCCTCCGGACTTGTGATGACCAAAACCTGATCCCTCGGATCTAGCCCTCTTGTTATCCCTTTCCATCTCTCTTAGCTTGTCACCCTCAATCTGTTGGGCATGAGTCATAAGTCGAGAAATATTCATATCACTCAATAACAAAGCCGACCTACACTCTTTCTTCACCATATCAGAAACCCCATAGATAAACTTGCTCATTTGATCATGCGAGTCCCCTACCATGGAGGGGGCATACCTAAATAATTGGGTGAACTTCAAGTTGTACTCTTGAACAGTCATAGACCCTTGTCTCAAATTCATAAACTCCTCAACCTTGGCTTGCCTCAACTCTCGAGGAAAGAACCTATCAAGGAAGGCCTTCTCAAAACACTCCCAAGTCGTGGGGACCGTATCCCTCACTCTAGCCTCCTTCCACTGAGTGAACCAAATATGAGCTACATCCTTGAGTTGATAGGATGCAAGCTCCACACAATCAACCCCAACCACTTGCATGACTTCGAAGATCTTCTTCACTTCATCAATAAAGTTGAGCGGGTCCTCACTTACTTTCGAACCCCAAAATTCAGGCGGGTTCATACGGATAAAGTCACGAACTCGGGCCGCTACCCCACCTTAAGGATGAACGGGGGAAGGAGCTTGATGATTAGCCTGAGTGGCCAAGGTCTTGGCTAGCAAATGAATGGCGTTCCTGAACTCCTTATTGGTGACATCGAGAACCAAAACTGGAAGAGCAACATTCTGAGTGGCTCAGGAAGTCATAGAATGTCGAGAAGGCATAGTCTGAAACGTATAAGATAAGGATTAGAAGAACATTAGATTCAAGCTCTATCGCATGATGTGATCTTGAAAAAAGTGAAGTTTTCCTAAGACACCTCATAGCTTCCCTCTCATATGTGTGGCGCGCTTCACACACATGAAAAAGACTCTACTCGATGCAGCTTTTAGACATCCTAGGACTCTTGAACCTGAGGCTCTGATACCAAGTTTATCAAGCCCCGAGGTCACCCCCTAGACGTAACACGGGACTTGGGACCACAAGTGTCCCAAGCAAACCCTTGGTCATAACATTCTCAAGAATAACAAAAGATAAGCAGAAGCATAATAGATAAAGCTAGAATAACATAAATAGATAGTCGAGTCAAAAGAAATACAACATCCAACAAAGACTCACATACTGTCTATGTCTAAAAACCTCTACTCATAACATAAAGAGTTGCTACGACAAGACCCTAGCTAACTCGAAGTACGGAAATAAAAGCTAACATAAACTAAGAACATAACTAGCCCTCGACCTAAGAGGACTCACCAATAGCTGACTGGGAAAATGGCCTGGGAACTCTAGCCATGAATCTGAGAAGGGACACCTAAATCTGCATCATCAAAGGATGCAGCGCAAAATATGCGTCAGTACAATGGAATGTACTGAGTATGAGAGCGATGCATGAATCATGATAAAATAGTTTAAAAACATGCTTAAAGTGATTTATTACATAAAGAGAAGGACATGAACAAGTAATAAGATAAGAAGCATAAGTCATGAAGAAGGCATAAGTTTCAAATATAAGATCATATAACTTTATAGTGTAAAATAAGCATGTGGGAGTTTCTCTTAACCGACATTAAACCATGCTGAGCTACATGGAGTCCGATGTCATTGCCCCATATCGAAAAAGCTTGTCCTAACCTGCCAAAGTTAGAACCATTTCATACCAGGATCCTGTCATCATAAGCCTCAAAGGGTAACCTACAGTGGCACGTAGTTCTAGGACTAAGGGTACTCTCACCCAGTCTAACTCGGTGCTAAATACTACTCTCAAAACATATATATACATAACATGAGCTCACATACATGTGACATATAAAATGCCAAACTTGTTCATAACATATTCATACCCTGGATCTTCATACTACTCATGAATTAGGGTTTTGAAATTGATTCATGAGCATTGATGGAACATTGCGTGTATTTTCTTGCATCATACTTCATAACATGAGAAATTTGCATGGCTCTAGTTCAATTTCATAAAACATATACTTCCATAGAACATAGGAACTAGGCATGCACATGCTTGGAAATCCATGAGGAACATGCTATCAAATCCAATTTGTTTAAATCCATGTCATGCATGTAGAAATTGCCATAATTAACCTTCAATTCATGAAATGAGAGTTCATATGTAAAAACCCATGCAAAATCATGCAATTTCATAGTAATTTCATAATCAAATCATGAGGAGACAATATTTAGTAAAACCCATAAGAATTGGATAAGAACCCTAATTTGAAGATCATGAAATCAAAATTTGAATTGGGGGTTTTGGGCACAAGGGTGAAAGGAACCCATTGTTTAATACCCACATACCTTGATTGAAGATAACCCACTTGGATTGAAAAGATTTAGGAGACTTGAACTTGGAGCTTGAGACTTGAAGCTTGGAGAGGAACTTTTCCTTTTTGGGAGAAGAATGAAGATCTTAGGAGGAACTTAGGCTAATAAGGGTGAAAAACCTACTTGAAATAGCCAAAATGACATCATTTAGGAGTTAAAAAGGTGGAGAATGACTAAAATACCCCTGGGATTTAATTAAGAAAAGCTGGAAAATAGGTCAGCTTCAGGGATCATGAGTCGGTTCTACGGTTCGTCATTTGAACTACGACCCGTGGTTCCACTCATGGTTCCTGAAAAAAACTTCAGGCTGCAGAAGCCTTTCTACAAGTTAACAGGATGGACTCGTAGATTGAACGACGAGTCGTCAATTGGACTTATGGTTTTTTGAGACCCAACTGGTCTCTGGTCAAACCATGAGTCAAGACTATGGTCTGTCGTTTGAACGATGCGCCGTAAACTTGAACCATAGTTCTGAGGAAACATGGACTTCTCTGAACCAGGTTCCACGAGTCACAGGACGGACCCGTCGATCAGACGATGAGTCATAGACTAACTCATGGTTCCTGGGGGACTTGTCATCCCTCTGAACTGGGTTCTACGAGTTGATAGGACAGACCCGTGGTTTGAACCACGGTCCGTAGAACTAACTTGTGGTCCCAGACCAGAGGCTAAATCACACAAGGGGGAATCACGGCTCCATTCCACGGACCCGTGGTTCAATCCACAGTCTGTGGTTTGAAGTCGTTATCCCTGAAACATGGAATTTTTCTGAGATTTCAACTTAGATAGTTGGATAAGTTTTCGGGGTGTTACACTTGAGATTGCGGTAGACTTGCAGAAAGCAAATGGTCATTTGTGAACCACAAACGAACTTCAAATGAACAGCAAGATCCCTGCCAGATTTGGAAAGCTCACTGGTTTGGAGCTGCTATATAGTTGCAGGCCACAAATTATCATTTCTGAACCGCAAGTCTAATGCAAATGCTTTGTCGTTTATGAACCAGTGAAACTTTTCTAAACCTTTGCTTCTTTTCTGAAGCAATTCATTTTGGGTATAAATATCTGAAGAAACCTTGTCAAACAAGTTTTGATAATGAGGCAAAACCTATTTTTGGTAAAAGTATAATTATGGAAATTAACTATAAAAGGCAGTCCATGTCAAACAAGGAAAGGTTGATAGCTTTCCTATCAAGAAGAAGAGAGTCCAAAAAGTCATGTCAAAGTCCTACAAGGAAAAGAATTTGATTTTGAAGCATGTCCAAATCCTACAAGGAAAGGACTGCATCTTTCCTATCAAGGAAAGGAGATCTTGAGACTTCTATAAAAGCAATGGATCAAAGAAGAATTCGTCAAACCTATTGCACAAAGCTGAGAAGGAGTATTCTCAAGCAAGCTTTTCAAACGAAGACACAAAGAGAGAGTTGTTTCTAGTTTAATCCTGTGTGATTGTTAGGACAAAGAGTGTGTGTTGTGAGGCTTGTAACAAGAAGTGGGTTTGGCTTCTTGAGAGAGTTTGTGAGACGTGTAGCAAGAAGTGAGTTTGGCTTCTTAAAAGAGAGTTTGTGAGAAGTTGTAACAAGAAGTGGGTTTGGCTTCTTGGAGAGAGAGTGAGTTTGAGTGAGTTGAAACAATAAGAGTTTATTGTTTGAGTTAGGTACTAGAGTTAGTTCCTTTGATTATTGAGTTGGGTTTTTTCTCCTGGAGTTAGGGAGTTTTCCACGTAAATCTTGTGTGTTAATTTACTTATTGCTTTAAGTGGAACTGTGCTAAGGACTTGGTCCATGAGTTAAGTAGTGGACACCTACTTTCTTCAATATCTGATTCTTCCTCAGACATTGAGTATGTTTTCTAGAGAACAAATATTCTATTCTCCTACATTTCTTCTTCATAAAATCAAGTGTGATTTATTATCGTTGAGTGATTCGCTGTTCAACAGAGTTTAAGGTACTGTTGAAGCTAAATCGTTTTAACCTGAGAGGATATATTCCATCAACCTCGGGTGCATGAGGGGAATAATTTTCTTAAGGACACACTATGCATTCTTTTGGGCTTGATTTTTTTCATCTTTTCTTTTACTTTACTGTTTCCTGAAATAGTTTGAAGTTCTTATTTCTATTCATATTTTAAATACAGATTTTATCTAAAATAACATTAAGTTATATATAGTGATTAGATATGGTCAATTTTATGGGGCATTTCATATCATCCTTTTACTTTCCTTTTTGTTTTTCCCCCTTCCCATTTGCATTTTTATTTTTGGTTTTTGCTTCTTCTTTTTCTCTTGTTTTACAAAAATGTCTCTTGTTGCTGTAGCATATGCACATGCAGTTGCTATTTGGTCTCTTTAGTGTAAGAGATGAAGCGTACATTTTAAGTTCAAAGTGCTGCTTGAGATGTTCTTTTGACAATTTTGTCATTCATGACCATTACTAAATTGTATTTCTCTTTTTAAGTTATTTAATTCTTCTTTCTATTTATCTTTTATTTTTAGAAGATTCTTGAAAATTTATAATTTTACATGATAGTCCTCATTGTTCTTGATATTAAGATTAAGAGAGAAGAGTTAGTTATTTTCAATGTAATTTACTTGCAGGTAAATATAGCCCCTGTCAAAACTCAAAAGAAATAAAACATAATAATATTATGTGATAATATTCCTGTAGATGCATATTGACCATGTAGACTTTTAAATTGCCAATATATATATTCAAATTCATGAGAGTTGTTATACTTTATTGATCAAGTCCTCTTCTCCAGGTTTCTACATTTTAAAAAAAAATATATATTCACATTCAACCAAAAGAAATTTTCAGTACGTTTAGGTTTTACGATGACGATAAATATCATATAATTATAAGCTATGCCATTTTAAACGTTTGTGTTAATTAATTGAGATACACGTGCATCAAAAACTAGTTTACTAATTATTGATGAACTGGAAATAGTTTTATTTACAACCTCACTTGTATCAGCAGAAAAGTTGAAACAAATATTAAAAAAAAAAAGGATCAGCAATAGGACTTCCTTTTCTAATTTTCATGGAGCAGGCGTGCGTACGTAAATTTTAATGATCTTTGGCAAACCTCACTCCTCCTTTATGTTGATGTCCATTGTCAAATGGCATAGAAGTGGTGGGAATATTTGAATCTCCATTTGATGAAGTTGGAATTCTCTTATCAATACCAAATTCTATGTCATGACCACCTAAACCTTCACTGGGATGGATGTCATGGCTCTGTTTAGCTTCTCTCTGTTTTGGTAGCTGATGACCACCATGGCTTCTTTTGTTACAAATGCGTCCAATTAAGCAAGCAAGAACAGATATAACCAAAACCACGGCGAGAATAATGAAAACTGTGCCAAATGATCCGCTTGAATGAGAAGAAGATTGACTAATTGGAGTATTTTTAGGCTGAACAGGCATATCATTAGGAAAACCCTCAATTGGCTGTTGTTGCTGAGACATTTTCTTGGGATAGATTTTGATTGGAACAAGGTGGAAATTATATGCTGGCGAATATAATTAATGGACTTGGTTAGGATTTTAGGCTAGAATCTTTTGTGTTCTTTGAGTGAGGACAAAGGAAGATTTAAGATAAGTAATGGAAGGAAGTAATTAGCTTGGAGAACACATGTTGGATGGTTGCATTCTAAGGTATGAATCTTGGTTTGGTTTCAGGGTGTTTTTAAATTCAACAAAAAGAGGATGAGCACTTTATTTAATAAAAAGAGACAATTACATAAACATATTCTTGACATCCTTTACTGCATAAGCTATTTTTGTTGCTTTGTTAGGTGGGATTTTTCACACAAATAGCCGATTAAATTTACTGTTCTTTTCTTAGCCAGTATATTAAATATATATAATTATACATATGCTCACCGGCTATATTAAATTTAAACAATTGGATGAACAACTACTTAAGTTAATTATTTTTTCTTTCTTTCTTTTAAATCTGGATTCATAGGGCCTCAAGTGCCTTCCAATATTTTCTTTCACTTTTGACTGTTATAGCACTCTATCATATTGGAATACTAGTATGTCTGTTGTCTCTCTTTATATGATGCAGAAAATAGATATTTCTGTTGGTTTTGTCTAGGGTGGCTAAAATAGGCTAGCCCCTGGCCCATGAAACATGACCCATTTAATCTGTCTAAGTTGAAGTTTTTGATTGCCCCTTAAATGGATTGGTGTTTAATTGTTATTCATGTTTATTTTTTGTTTATTACTAAAAATTTATGGACAAAAATACTCTTACAACGATCAAAAGTGAAAGAAGCTATTGGAAGGCACTTGAGGCCCTGAGAATTCAGATTTAAAAAGAAAGAAAAAATAAGCAACTTAAACAGTTGTTCACTCAATTGCTTAAATTTAAAATTGTCGGTGAGTGTATAAAACTATATAATTACATATAATCAATGTATAATTTATATATATCAGCTAAAAAAAATAAAAAATTAAATCGGCTATTTGTGTAAAGGTCCCTCTCGTTCATTTATTAACTGATCAATCTATTTCAACCCGCTCAATTCCATCTACCTAAATAGTAAAATTAAGTGAAATGACCAGTGTTGACTATTAATGTTTAACCACCATTTCAATATAATAAGAAAGTCATAAATTTTAATGAAAAAATAAGGTTTGGACAAAAATATTCCCAACTAAAATTTAGTTCAAATTCATTAATAATTCAAGCATGCCTGCATTTTTGTGTTTATCATATGCGCACTTCAATTTTGATTTTTCGTGAATTTTACGCTAATCAAGACTCAATACTTCAAATTATATGGATGTTTTCGACATTTATGAACCCGCTAGTCATACAAAAATACATACATAAATAAATAAGGTATTGAACTATTAAAGAAGTTGATTAAAACATATTGAAACAAAACTTAATGATAATACCATTTATATTAGAAAAGAAAAGGAATATATAACTTTAATATTTATATATTGATGATCTGAATTGATGGAGGACAGACAAAGGGAACATTAGTTTTTGGTTTGACAATTAAACTACTCAAAGTCCACTTTATTATATTATGGAAGATTTCATTGAATACCATAACGTTCCTATTTATAAAGTTTTCTGGGAGGTGATTGGGATGGGGCAATATTAGTCCCATATCCTAATGACTACATCAAAGAGATCATTATCAAATTTCCTGTAATCATCAACCAAGACAAGGATGAGTACTCCCCCTTTTGTATTGTCTGTGAATAAGGAGATTTCATTGTTTTATCAACATGGGATAGCCTCATACAAAGGAGGAACATATTTCAATTTGACTCAAGACTTTAGCATAAAAATGTGCCTTATAAAATATCAAGCTTGGAGAATTGTTCATTCCAAGCTACCTATAGATGACAAAATTTCTACATTACTTTAACTAATAATTGTTGTTTTTTTTTTTGCTAAGGAACGGAAGTATTTTATTTATTAATAATAAGCTTTGTCAATAGACGTACAAAAGGGAACTGTTCTAGTGTAGGCAGTTCCATTAGCGTCTCTTTTTAGAGCTTTAGATACAAAAGTAGGAGAAGCGTCAAATATGTAAGGATGGCTTCTCGCTATTTCTTCATGCATGTACTTCCTTCCATACGCTGTCATTAAATCAGCCACTGCATTAATTTCCCTCGGGATGTGCCTCAAAGTGAATTCCCCAACAGTAGCAACAAGGAAATGCAATCAAAGAGAATGTGTGAGTATTTTTTGTTGTCATTTTGTACGGAGTTAATGAGTACCTGCGATTCCGTCTCGATCATTAAGTGTTGATAGTTTTTTGATTGAGCAATTCTGAATCCATGGAGGAGGGCTAATAACTCGGCATGAAATGCATTTTCAACCTTTATATTGCCTGCATAGCCTGTAATCCATTCGCCAATATGGTTTCTTATCACTCCGCCTGAGCCTCCTGTGTCAGTGTTCTGATCGTAGGATCCATCAATATTTAGTTTAAGGATTCCTTTCTGGGTTTTTTTCCCGGGAAACATGAATTTGATGCATTGGTTTGGGGTGCGTTATGGAGGATGCTAGATGATAATATTCTAGTGAGTGGAAAGAAATGGAGTGAATGACGTTGAGAATTCTATCTCTGGAAAGGTTACCAAACAGTTTTTGATTTCTATTTTTCCAGATATTCCAAAGAATAAATGGAGTTAGGATGGCCATAGGTACTGAGATGTTGTCCTTAAGCTTGTTGAAGCCTTTGGATGTACTAAGCTGATGGATTTCATTTAGAAAATTGTTCGGATCGATGGAGATGGAGAAGTGACTCCAAATTTGGATTGCATCTGGGAAGGATGAAAATATATGCGGTATATTTTCTTCCTTATTTGGGCATTTGGGCATGACTTACACATGTTAGTTTGAGCTATGGTCCTTGAATGGAGCATGGAAACAGTAGGAAGTCGATTAAGGAACAAAAGACACATAAAAAATTTAATTTTATTGATTGTTTTGGGTGTCCCAAATCCACTCATTACAGAAAGGTTCCAGAAGAGAGGTATCAATATAGGAATGGAGGTGGAGCTCATATGCAACTTTTGTCGAGAACTTTCCATTAGAGGTTAAATTCCAATAGAAAGAATCCTCTCTAGGTTCGAATTGCTGTAGGTAAGTGTTTTTAATTGCCCACTCCAATTCTAAAGGCATCTGGAAGGAAATACGATTAAGGTTCCAATTGTTTTGGTTGATAAGCTCAGACACTGTTATTTGATCCTCATTCCTATTTAAGGGGCCAGTGAGATTTCCTCGACGAGTGAGAGGGTGGTCTATCCAATTGCTCGTCCAAATATTAATATTGTTTTCATTTCCCACGTTCCAGGAGATTTCCTTTGGAGAATACCACATTTATACGAGATAAACTTTTCCAAATGTATGAATCATAGGAATAATGGTTCATATTGTGGGCATTCCACCTGGAGAGATATTTCCTCGTGAGTACTTTAACCCAAAGTTGATCACTATTTTTCTTCATTCTCCAATTTAAGCTTGCTAATAGTGCAAAAAAATTTCCATTAGTTTTTTGTATTCCTAATCCACCTTTATTTTTGGGTAAAGTTACGGAATCCCAATTTACTAGATGAATTTTCTTTTTCGTATTGGTTGTCCCCCAAAGGAAATTTCGTTGGATACGATTGATTTGATTACTGGTGGAAAGCGGTAAGAGGTTACATTGCATTGCATAAGTCAGAATGGATGCTAAGGTAGACTTTATAAGGGTGGTACGGCCAGCTAAGGATAGAAAACGAGGTTTCCATCCATTTAGCTTATTATTCATGTGATCTATGATGTATTGATAGTCTGAACTTTTGGGATGGTGATTTGTGATTGGGAGGCCAAGGTACTTACCAAGTTTATTATTATGTCGGATGTTCATCATGGTGGAAAGGTTGTTTCTTTCTTTTAGGCTAATATTTGAGGAGAAAACTAGAGTTGATTTGTTGAAATTTATTTTTTGGCCAGATTGCTTTGCTAAGGTATTGAAGATAGTAATGATAGTGGCCGCATTCTTGGGGTCCTCCTTTGCGAATAATATAATATCATCCGCGAATAAAAGATGAAAAATAGTTTCCCCTATTCTTCCTATTTTTATTGGTTGCCAATGGCGTTGTTGGATAGCATAGTTTATGAGTCTCGAAAGGGACTCCATACAAATTATGAAGATATATGGGGATAGAAGATCACCCTGACGGATTCCCCTAGTAGGTAAGAAGTACTCGGTGGGTTTACCGTTGACTAGGATAGAAATAGAAGACGTTGTAATACACGACATAATGAGGCTATAATTTTTTTGGGAAATTTAGTATCTGTAATGATTGACGGATAAAAGACCATTCTAATCTATCAAAAGCTTTTTCAAGATCAATTTTTAGGAGCATTTTCCTGAATTTTCCTTCGGTTTTCCTAAAAGAGTGAATGGCTTCTTGAACAATAATAGCATTATCCAGGGCTCGTCTTCCCGGGATAAAACTACATTGTTGAGGACTGATAATGTCATCTAGGAAAGGTCTAATCCCATTAACAAGAATTTTTGTAATAGTTTTGTAAATAATATTGCAAAGGCTAATAGGTCTATAGTGGTTTATATGTTCGGGTGTTTTAATTTTAGGAATAATATAAATTAAGGTTTTGTTAATATCAGGGTTGATCGAGGCGGTAGAGAAGGCATGCTTACATGTGTAGCTAATTGCATCCTGTGCATAATGCCAAATATTTTGGAAGAAGATAGGGTGTAGTCCATCCGGACCGGAGATTTCAAAGGGCTGAAGGAAAAGATAGCCTCTTTGATCTCTCTGTTGGTTAACGGGCTTGCCAAACTTTCACTATTTATATTGGTTAGAGCATTAACATTTTTCGGTAAATGCATCAAAGAACTATGGCTAAGGTCAGTGGTGTAAATTATTTGGAAGTGATTTAGGATTGTGTTCTTAATAGTAACTGGATCAAAGGACCAGTTTCCTATCAAGTCGTTTAATCCTAAAATTCTATTTCTTCGACATCTATTGATGGTGGATGTATGAAAAAAAATTAGTATTTGCATCTCCATCGTTTAACCATTGAATTCTCGATTTTAGTTTCCAAAAATCTTCTTCCTTTCTAAGGATTTCGTTAAAATTCTTTATGAGAGATTCTTCTAAATTCAAATGGAAGTTGTGCTTATTTTTAGGATCCATTTTTTGAAGTCCATTTAAACGTTTTAGAATATTATCTTTTTCTTTAAATATGTTACCAAAGGTATTGATGTTCCAATGTTTAACAAGTTTAGTAAAACTTTCAACTGCAAGTAAGTAGTTGCTAATACCATGCCAAGTGCTCCCAACTTTATTTGAAAATTCCGGGTGTCTAAGCCACATTGTTTCAAATCGAAATAATTTATTAGCTCTTTTCGAACCTTTCACAAAGTTTAAAAGTATAGGACAATGATCGGAGTGTGTCCTAGGGAGGTGTACCATACTAGAGTCTGGATAGATACTAAGCCATTCGTTGTTTCCTAAGAATCTATCCAACCTTTCCATAATCATAGTAGAATTATTTTTATGTTTATTTTTCCAAGTAAATCTAGGTCCCGTAAATCCTAAGTCTATCATATTCAAGTCATTAAGATAGTTAATAAAGGAGGAACTTTTATTGTTGTTTATAGGTCTGCCACCAAAATTTTCAGAAGCATTAGTAATTTCGTTAAAGTCTCCACAAACAAGCCACGAGCCAGTTACACGACTAGATATGTTTCTCAAGCTATTCCAAAGAATTTTTCTAAATCTATGGACATTCTTTGCATAAACTAAGGAGAAATTCCATTTAGACATGGATGTACTAACCTCAATAGTAGTGTGGATTTCCTGTTCTATGAGGACCATTGGTTCTATGGTGATTTCATCACTCCTCCAAAATAGTGCTATTCCTCCAGAGTATCCGGATGCTGGTACCTTCAATACATCAGTGTAATATAGGTTTCGTAGAATCTTAGAATGGTCCTCCATTCTAGTTTCTGTGAGAGCTAGCACTGCCTATTTGTTCAATTCTATAATTGACTTTAAGTTAATCATGAAGTAAACATTATGTCCACCCCTATAATTCCAAAGTAAAATCTTAATGGAAATTTCATCAGTTGTTGTTGAGACCCATCCTGGTGCTAAAGACATCTCCAGGTTTGTAATACATAAGTTGTTGGTCCCATTCACCATATCATCGTATTCCGTTCCCTCATTGTTGGGATAAAGACTGCCACATATTTTTTTGCAGCTAGATAATTTTAAGTACGCACACTTAGAGTCATTTTCATCACATCCTTTGGTACTTTGATGAGGAACTTCCTTTCTGCATTTTCTAACATGTCTATGGTTAGTGAGTTCCTCAATGTCAGTGGTTGAATTACTTGATCGAGGATGCTTGGTTCCCCATTCCTCTCTTTCTTCAATGGTGGTGATGAAGTTCTCAGGTGTGTAGGAGATAATAGTTCATGCGTTGAGAGCTGTGGGACAATCTGGTCCTACATGTTCTCGTCTTCTTCTACCAAAGTTGGTTCCATATATTGATGGGATTGATCCTGCATGCTGTGTATTTTTCATAGCAATGAGTTTGCAAAGTTGTTCAGTTGGAGTATAACTTACAAGTGTTTCATACTCAAGTGGGATAACGCTGCTGGATGATGGAGAATGTGATAGTATTCCAGTGTTGTTAGTTCCTGTGTTAACTCTATTTGAAGCGTAGCTAGATGTATGAGACTGTTTGTGATCCTCTCCTCTAAGAGGTTTGGGATGGAATTGTTGTTCATTGGTTGATGTGAGCTCCCCTCCATATTTCGCAGAGGTGCTTGATGTACAACATGTTGGTATGTTGCTATTAGGTGTGGGTTTTGAGTGAGGAAGTTCTGGTCGAAGGGAGTTAAAGGATTCATGAGGTGCTGGAATACTGGATTCCTTGATGAGTAGGGGGGAAGTTCAAGCATCTGTGGGAACTGGTGGGAGTCGTAGGAAAATGTTAGGATGAATTCTTGGTGAGCCTGGAAATTTGTTTGGGGTGGTGGTAGTAGTGGTTGGTTGTTGGACCAAGGCATTTGGCTGTTAGGGTAGTGGTTTGAGTTGCTGGTATGAGGGTGATGTCTCCTTTGTTGTCGTTGATTTCTTGGAGATGGACTTGGACGTTGGTATTGTTGGGCAAGATTGATGAATTGAGACATCTTGGTTAGTTATTTCAGTAGTAGGAGACGATGAAGAAAGATTGAAAGGAGTTATTTTATTTATAGAATATATTCCTAAGTTTAGAGGAATGATATCTTTGCAATTAATATTAGAGGGATTTTTATGTACTTTGGCACTTTTTCTATTACGTGTGGGAATGTCTGTCGTTGGAAGAGATTGAAATAGAAAAGGAGAAGTTGGTTTTAGTTGATTTTCTTGGGAAAGATTTTGGCGTGTACTTGTCTAAAGAATTAGGAGATAGTGATTTTTTGGGGATAGGAGATGTGGACGTGAGAGTTTTGTGGGGTTGGGGATGTGTAGTTCCTACAATTTTGGGATTGTGTTGTGGGGTCAAATCTTTGCTATTTGTGGGGGTGGTTGGTTGGAAGGCAAATTGCCTTGTTTTAGTCATTGGAGACTTGTATTGTGGTGTAATTGTGTCCTTATCAATAAGCTTATAGAGGTCACTACTAGGTGTGTAGGTATTGACGTGGCTAGAAGGTGAATCTATTGTTATGAATTTGGATACTAGCTTTTGCACTTTATTTGGGACGTTTTGTGTAATATCCGACGTGGCCTTTCGGTCCTATTTTCTTGGGGATTTGGAGTTTGCTCTTTTGGGTGACGTGGTGAAAATGGATTGGTGTGAATTGTCAATTTGTGTTCTGCAAGGTTGATTCCTTGTTGAGGAATATTTTCTGCCAAGAAATCTTCATTGATTTTTCCTTTTTTGGCATTGATTTCATGTGATGAGGTGGTTGGAATATGGTTTCTTTGGTGATCAGTTAGTATGGGTGTTTGGTTATTTTTGTTTTTGTTCTTTCTTGGGTAAACAACCGTAGTCCAGCCTTGTGCTTCTTCATGGCTATCAAAGTCCATATTTCCCGAGTTTGGTCGTACGTTTGTCGGTGGTGTTGATGAGGTAGAAGGTATATTGGTTGTGGTGCGTTTTGGGCAAGAATGTATCAAGTGTCCCAGGCATCCGCAAAGGACTCATAACGGAGTAGAAGTTTCGTAATGTATTTTTTGGAGGTGGCTTCCTAGTAGAACATCTTTGGGTAAGGACTTGCTTAGGGGTGCAAGAATACATAATCTAGAATAACGCCCTCTAGTTGTGTTCATTGTCACCGTATCAATTTTTAATACGGTGCCAATTTGATTCCCTATTTGGTTTAGTATGTTTTGATCATAGAATTCCGTAGGTAATTCAGGTAGTCTAATCCATACAGTAGAGTAATCAATATGTGCTAGGCTCGGATTAAATTTACGTTCCCATTTACGTATAGATATGAATTGGGATCCTATGAACCATGGTCCATTATGGAGGATATTGTGATAGTTTTCTGGTTTGGAAAATTTTATAAGGTAAAAATCGTCTCCTAGGTCTATAAGCGTAAGGATTTCCGTAGGTTGCCAGAGAGCTTGAAGTTTAGTTTTGAGAAGGTTGTATCCTAGTCTTTTCCCTATGAGTTTGATGATTAGAGCATGTTTCCAGGGGGCATAGAGTCGTTGTTTGTCTGTGGAGGAAATTGGGATGAAATTGGGGTGGTTGGTTGTATTTTCTTGCTCGTCTACAAGATGAGTGTTGTCTAGGATTTGGGTTATGACGTGTATATCAGAGTGGTTGATTTTGGAGAGGAGAGAATCATGAAAACTTACCGTTGGTTCATGGATAGCATCTTCCTCTTTTTGCTTCTTCATACTGCGCAGTAGAAGATCTTCTTCTTGTTCACTCATGGGTTGATCTTTATTGTTCATGATGCAAGTTTCTTAGTGTAAGTATGACCCAATCTTGGAAAACACTGAACATCTCTTTTGCGCAGGATATTATGCTTAAAAGATATTATAGATTTCCATTGAGAGCATGGGCATCAGCACTAGAAGCATCAACCTCAGAGAACTTCCACATAGATGCTGAAATTTCAAAGGCCACAACTCCATAACAACCTGTGTTATTAGAATTTTGTCAATAATTGTTATGTAGGAGCTTTGGAGGTCTAGGTGTAGCTCAAATGTGAGCAAGAACAACCTTCAACTTTTAGATCCACTTCTATGATATCTTTTAACATATACCAACTTGCCAAATCTACTTGACATTTGGAGAAGTCTGCTCTTAATTATAGACCTCAATATTTTGAAAACTTCTTTTGTTCCAGACAGATGGATTAGACCCCCTCTCCTATTTGTGAAAATGAATAATAATAGTTCATGCCTTGGTAGTTCCCGTGGAGGTGAGACAGTAGTAAATGACTAATTGGATAGATGCATCATGGATTTCATACTTCCAATGAGCCAGGGGACCAACAATTTAGCGGGGGCCTTCTCATTCCTCTTTTGGCTCAAATGGTGTATGTAAAATGGCATATTCTTATCTTGGACAAAACTGATTCACTTTTTCTTTAAAATTGTATCAATTAATCTTGGAGGATACTAGGACAAGGTCCAGGAGATCAAAAAACTTGTAGTTGATCATGAAGTGATTACTAGACACTGCTACAAAGAAGCCAACAAAGTAACTGATAAATTGACTTTCATGAGCCATAAAACTGACGTAATTAGGGTATATACTTAGTATATTGACTAACCCACACATACTAGAGGACTTTTGACCATTAATAGATGGCGGTTTTCATCATTTAGAGTTAAGAGGAGAAGACTAGAAAGGCTCCACTTTGAGCCTCCTTGAATTTCCTATCTTATTGGCACTATTTTTTGAGCTAGCTTTTTTGGTTTTCATCATGTATATACATCTTAATTCAAGAAGGCAATGTCTAATCCTTGGTGAGAAAGGTATGTACCCGATCCCTTTGGTGAGATGGTCGTATAATGCCACGATTTGGTAACATAGAAGGTGAAGAAGGGGTAGTGGTTTCTACTGAGTGCCTTTACGCATTTTAATATTAGAAATAAAATTTATTAATTTGATTAATTTAAATCTGTATAACTTTACGCATTTTAATATTAGAAATAAAATTTATTAATTTGATTAATTGAAATCTGTATAAATAAATTAACGCAGGAATAAAGTACTCCTTAGGTTAAATAAGGAAAACTACGATAATGTGAAATATGGATCTGGAAAGCTTGTATGGGTTTGTGTTAAAGAAAAAAATAATTCAAAGTTGTCTTTCCCATGCATAAAACATTGTGATTGAACTAATATAACAGGGAGACGCTTTGCTTTGATTCTCCTCTTTATTCTTTGCTTTTGGAAAGCAAAACTAAGGATATGATCTTGCTTGAGGTGGGATCGTAACTATATGTTTCCTTTGTTTTCCCCAATGATTAGACCATTAGTGTCCTTGTTACACACGCTAGATACCAAATCCCGTGCAACGTAGAGGTCCAATGTTAATACTAAAAAAATATAAGATATGCCTAATTTAGATATATATATATATATATATATTTTTAGATTAATTAATTTTTTAGATATGCATACATTATTTTATTTAGATCAATAAAATTTATATAAGAATATACACAAATTCTCGTGCCAGCACGAGCCCAATATATATTACATAGATAGAATTTTTAAATTCACTAAATTTATTATACATTTTTTTAATTGTTGTGATTTATAATACTTTTTATGTCATTTTTATCCCTTTATGTGGCACTAATACAATTTCGAGAGTCAACAATAATTTTATATTGTGATTTATAATATCTTTTACATAAGTATCAAATACATAACAAAATATTTTGATCAAATATATAACATATTAAAATAAAAAGTAAGACAAATAAATTGAAACGGAGAAGATATTAATTTTTTCGAAGTGAGACCCTTTAAGCAGACAACTCAAGCAAGC
The DNA here is from genome assembly GCA_003996215.1 of Jaltomata sinuosa. NCBI lineage: Eukaryota > Viridiplantae > Streptophyta > Magnoliopsida > Solanales > Solanaceae > Jaltomata > Jaltomata sinuosa. The sequence continues at coordinate 225,981 of QJPP01001998.1, read as the reverse complement.
ACGTTGTCCAATAGTTGTTTGCTTGAAATCCTCCCGCCATTTAAATTCACTAAATTTATTATACATTTTTTTTAATTGTTGTGATTTATAATACTTTTTATGTCATTTTTATCCCTTTATGTGACACTAATACAATTTTGAGAGTCAGCAAAAATTTTATATTGCGATTCATAATATCTTTTACGTAATTATTAAATATATAACAAAATATTTTGATCAAATATATAACACATTAAAATGAAAAGCAAGACAAATAAATTGAAACAGAGAAAATATTAAATTTTTTGAAGCAGGATCCTTCAAGCAGACAACTCAAGCAGACACGTTGTCCAAAAGCTGTCTGCTTGAGATTGAGCTGCCAACCTCTTATATATAGTAAGAATTCATTCTTCTACTTTATTATTAGAGAAATAGAAAAGAAAACTACTCCCTCCATCCCACTTTATATGATCTAGTTTGATTTGGCACGAATTTTAAGAAAGAAAGAACACTATTAAAACTTGTGGTATAAAATAAGTCTTAGATATTTGTGTTAAATTATTTCATTAAGGGTAAAATAGATATTTTAAAGTTAAATTGTTACTAAATGTAGAAATATGTCATTCTGTTTGGGACTGATTAAAAAAGAAAGTGAATCATACAAAGTGGGACAAATAGAGTAGCAAGTTTAGAGAAAAGGAAGAAGAATAAGAATAAGCATCATTTATAGCACGAGCCCAATGTTGATACTCCAAAATTTTAAGATATGCCTAATTTAGATCTATATATTATTTTATTTAGATTAATGAAATTTTTAGATATGCATACATTTTTTTTTTTGAAATCAATGAAATTCATATAAGAATATTTTAAGTTGTTAATTATTGTGATTTATAATACTTTTAATATAATTTTTTCAATTGTGATTTATAATACTTTTAATGTAATTTTAAAATATATAATGAGTTGTTAATTATTGTGTTTTATAAAACTTTTAATGTAAGATAAATAAATTAAAATGAAGAAAGAATATAAATTTTTCAAAGCGGGACCTATCGGAGCAAGCATGTCATCCATGACATGCCTGCTTCAGCTGCTCATACTGGAACTTCTTATATATATATATATATATATATATATATATATATAATATATTATATATATATTATAATATATATATATGAAATATTATATATGCATATAATTGAAATACCTGCTGCATTGCTATAACTTATGCTTTAGAAATATTTACGATTTTTTTCCATCTTCAATCTAATTATTTTATACACCATTCCTAGAAATTAAAGAAAGTCCACAAATTTGAAGTACAAAAATATCATACACCATCTAATAATAGTGTTTTAAAAATTGCAAGAACATGAAAGTAAAATGACATCAAATCTTTTAATGGGGTAAAATATAATATCCAAATGGGATAATTTAATAACACTTGTTACAATTTGATAGTGTCAAGAGATCACTACACCTTCAAAAGAAATAACAATACTATTTTGTTTCACATAACTTACTACAACATTATTTCCATTCTATTTTCTCATAGACTACAAAACAATCTGTGAATTACTCTCTATTGCTTTCTCTGTTTTGGTGTACTAATGAAAGAAATGAGCTCCTATTTTGAAGGAATCATGCTCGGAGATTTATGCGAAATAATAAATACCTTCTTCTCTAAGATCGATGTGTGTTATCACCACCAGTTTTCCTAACAATTTCTTACAAGATCACTATAGAGTCTTGTGCATTATTTTTCACAGCAACTACACTCTATTGTCTAAGAAAACTCTTCCAATGTGTTTGTGGTGTCGCTGAATGACCTCAAGTCATCCCTTTTATAGGACAATGGTAAAACTCCAATTCATTCAAGAGTTACATTACCTCATATCCTTTAGCTCCCACTTTATTTGTGATACATAACTTTTTCTCTTTTACTACATGAAGTTATTTAGTGGAGTTGTAACTTACTTTATGAATAAAGTAAGTTATTAGTCAACCTATCAATAGATGCATCCATTTAAAACATCTACCATTCACACATGATGGGATCAATTACATAGAGCTTTCATTTTAGACATCCATACTGAGTGTGTTGTCGTACTGCTTGGGCACTATGTTTGGAAGCTCTTATACTAGAAATATTTTGACATGATCTTTCTTTCGCTCATATATCACTAAGATCAAGATTAATTATTTTCCTAGCATTACTCCCCAGGTCATATTTTCATAACCATTGGATTCAGACTACTAACAAAAACTGTAAAATCGACCAAAAAAAACCAATCTTCATTTAATGATCGATAATTTATGACCTCGGGAGTTTGGTATTTGAAAAATACTTTTTTTTTGTACGAAAACTGACCTAGGAGATCGATTTCTTTGAAGAAAAATAGTGAAAAATTTATTTTGCGATATCAAAAGATCGATTATTAAAAAAAAGAAAATTAAAAAACTCAAATTCTAGCCAAAAATTAAATCCATACACATGAGGTTGGTACCTCATGTGGACGAATTTAATTTCCTGCCTAGAATTCACCGGCCAATGCTCTTTGGTCGGCATATCAGGAAAATTGACCTCATGTGATTGATTTTTCTATTTTTTTTGTAGTGTCATACTAAAGTAATATACACTAACCCATCACCTCATGATGTTGTCAAAGTCATAAGGGCACCGGTAAAATAATTTAGTTTCTTTCAAGGTCTCACACATAAGTAAAGTGGAGTCCATTTACTTGCCTCTCAATTTGCGGTAATGAAGCACACGCAGTATGAAATACATGTCACGGTGTACCTCTGATTCCATCAGAATGCATATCAATTTTTATTTCTCTACATCGTACAAATCTTAGTCTAAATAAACCATTAACTTGACCTGAGTTCTATCACTCTGCTAGACTTTTAAAGGAGACCTGACATCTAGCTACATAAATTATGAATAGTGAGAATTCAAAATATTGATCCATGTATTTGACATTTCTTTTGGATCTCATCCCATTCCTCTACTAGGGTGACATTAAATGACGTGTTTTTACTTGAAGGTGTGACTTCTATTAGCTGCCTTTTTAGCGCTAAGAAACACGAATATCTCATGTGATAAGCACCCAAGGAGGTTGCTTATGTAATAAAGTCAACCTTATCAATCTGTACGACATACTTTAGTATTGTGTATGTTCTAATAAATAATAATGTATGAAATAATCATGAAAAAACATGTGCATTCTTTTAAAAATAAATATTCGTACGTCACATTCAAAATGTTCAAATAAAAAAATATATCATTTAACATTCCGCACAAACCTAGATATTTCACATGATTAATAAATACATCCCTAGATATTATCTTTGTTAAAGGATCCGCTACCATCTTGTGCATAAAATATACTGTAAAATGATTTCCTTATGTGGTATGACGTCTCTAAAGGATAATACTTTGTATCTATATGCCTAGCCCTACCATGATACTTAGGGTATTTAGTATAAGTTATCACTGCTTGGCTATTTATCTGCCGGGATTTGACGGCACATTCGATACTTTTTAACTAAGAATTTTATAGTTCTTAAGTATGTTTTTATACGATATGATGGTATTTTTGGTTTATGTGCAAGGAAACAAGGCACATACACAAAATAGGAGTTTTAGAGTTGAAAACATGATGTATGAGCCATAAAAATAAAATGACAGACTGTGAAACTAGTCCATGGATCGTCCTGTAAGTCGTGGAAGAGAATCTGCAAAGTTATAAGTTGATCTCAAATTAACACCTCGTTTGATAGTTCGTGAAACCAACAACGGACTGTCCTATTAGTCATAGAAGAGGTTTTGCAAAGGTACAATTTGGGCTTTAATCTACGTGCCTTTTAAAAGTCTGTGAAATCAGTTCATGGATTGTCCAGTCACTCGTCGACCAAGGATCCAAAAAAAGCAATTTGGGATCTCAAACCACGGTCTCAATTGACAAACCCTCAAAGTAGTCAATGGACCATGGAATGAGCCATGGAAACCTGCAAGTCCTGAAGTGTAAAAGCCATATGATGGTTGATTCTCCATCTTTCACGAACCGTAGATCAAAATGACGGCCCGTGAAGTGCTGACACGACCAAGTTTTTCTAATTTGTTTAGGATAAATTTTTATTTCTATAAAAACTTTTCTTAGGTTTTCCCTTTTTGATGTTACACTTTTTTACAAATTGTTAGACATTGTTACACGTCTTTGGGAGCAGAGCTACGTTATTGATCTTTGTTCTTGGATATTTTGCTATGACACTTTGAAATTTAATTGCTAATATAATTCTGATTTTTTTATTCTTCTCTTGTAAGTTTATTATTATGAATTCTTCTACATCATTTGATATTATTCATGTTAGCATGAGTAGCTAAACACTATAACTAGGGTTGTGGCAACCATGATAAAATAATGAAAGTAGGTCTAAAAAACTAGTGATTTGGAATGGTGATTGCACATGTATTATTAATTCCTTTGTATTGAATAATCTTTAGCAGTTGCAAATGTTAGAACTCACCATTAATCTATATATGCTAATCAAAGAAGTAGAGATTGGGAAAATGAATTAACAATGTAGATTTGAGGCTTCTAACCCTCGTATAATGACTTGAGCTGTTACAAAAAAAGTCAATCATACACTCATGATGAAGTTTAATTGATAAACACTCAAAGGCCGAAAGGATTTAGAGTGATATTCGTCTATTAAGGTTGAAAGACTTTAGATGAACCTAAGATTTGCTAGTTTTGCATGTATAGCACCATAATAATTCACTACTACTAGACCTGTTGAAGTTATGAAATCATGAGAAACATAGTCCAAGTCTTTTCTCACACATTGATTACAAAAACAAAGCTTAAACATTCGTTCAGTGATCACAAATAACTTGAAATCTTTACTTTTCATGTCAATCCCCCTCGAAATATTAACTACAAGTTGAATAACAACTATTGATGATTTTCTTGTCATATTCTCTGTGAATTCGACCACAACCTTATTTGAATTTTATATTTGAACAACGACCGCTTTATATATTTTCATAGGTGTAATTTGACTTACTAAATTTTAGTGCCACTACCGGTGAATACAATTTAGAATTTGTCTATTAGTGTTTTATTTTATGATAGTCCATAATTATTATTTTACTTTATTTTTATTATTTTTGTTGTTCTTCAAGAGCAATGGTGTCACGCCCCAAACCATGGGAGGCATGACCGATACCCAGAGCCCCAAAAGGCCGAAGGTGTCAAAATAGAGTGTATCTCTATTGAACCTGCTGGGGGTTTGAGACCGACAAGGTCTCTAAGAATAGCAATTTGAAACACTGAAATTTCAATAGTAGGTAAGCAACTCAAGGCCGACAAGGCTATTATCATAGTAGATAGCTAATAACAAGGCCGACAAGGCCATACCCAACATTGATGTACATATACACGTCTACAAGCCTCTAGGAGTAAGTAAAATATCTCATATCCATGATAGGGCCCTGGACTACCCATAAGCTGTACATATACATAACCTGGTCAAAATATAAGCTAGACCTCTGACTCGTCAGCTCCAGGAAGAATGGAGCTTACCAAAATGGCTGAACTCTGCAACTCCTACTGAAGAGGTCTATCTGGGTTTCTGTCTTGACCTGCAGGCATGAATGCAGCGCCCCCAGGCAATGGGGATGTCAGTACGATAATAATGTACTGGCATATAAGGTAGAAGCATAAAAGCAATTCGCAAGTAGTAAATCTGAACAAGATATAATATGAAACTTGTAAACTGTAATTGGTAAGACTCGTTAAGCTCTTTCTCCTTTATTCTTTTTAGAATACAACACATGCATTAACTCACACCACAACTCACTCTTTATAACCCATGCTGAACCACAATAGCGCCTCGATGCACCCTATATATAATAGCCTCAATATGGCAGTAGCGCCTCGACGCACACTATGTATATAATGGCCTCAATATGGAAGTAGCACCTCGGTGCACACTATGTATATAATGGCCTTAATATGGCAGTAGCACCTCAGGGCACACTATGTATATAATAGTCTCAATATGGCAGTAGCACCTCGGTGCACACTAACACGCAAACCACGCATAATAAGTGTATTTCTAGATTGACCTTTAAAACTATTCTTGTTATTTATGAAGGTTCATTTAGATAACTTCTTTAGCCTTGGTTTACTAGGTGTTGGACTCAACATACCAAACACATATAAATGGGGATTTGAATTGCTAACTTTCCTTGTATACTTTCTAAAGCTTGATTAGGGATCACAATACAAAGAAGAAACTCGACAAAAGGATAACTTACGTTTCGTGCAAAAAGAATCAGATTTTTATAAGAAGGCGACTTGAATCACCATAATGTATAACTTAGTTCCTTAAGACTTGTTGGGTTACCAAATCATCTCTCTTACAATAGAATACTCAAATTCCTTCTTTCGGAGATTTAGAGTTCTATTTCTAGATTCATGCCGATAAGGAATAAAGAAGCCTTAACATACCTCGTTCCTTTCGAAGATTGTGCTTACCAGAACTTGGACTTTCCTTTATTAAGTTAATCTACAACACAAGGGTATAATGAAGCTAATATTAGCTCTTAAACCTGATGCAACCTTTCCAAAATAGTAGTTAAACATTTCCCGGGAAGATTTATGTATTTTGCAATAATTAAAGGTGTATCGTCACACCTTTCTCCCCTGTCTAATACACATCACACACACACCAACCTACTGCCTACAATAATATAAAACACATCAAACAGACCCTACACAACTCACCATGCCGAAATACAATAGCAACACATTGAACCCACGACAAGAGATCGCTGTCCCGTGAGTTCTTAACAACAATTCAACAACAATTGTCCATCCGAACTTCAATCCAAAAATATGATTATGGTCAGAGTACTTACCACACTTGAAGGTGTATTTTTATCCTCTTTTTATTGATGCCTTGAAAAGCTTAAGTACCCCCTACACATACACCAACAAGAGAAGAAGAAATCTCTTAATTGTTACACAATTTCTATGTGTTAAATCTTAAGAAAGGGGCTGCCATAATTCATGTCTTTATTACCATAGGATATCCTAGCTATATGTAGTAGATTAATACCAAGATAAACCTTAAGCTTGAATGAATCTTGATCTTCTTAGAACCCTAAAGGAAGAGAAGGGCTGCCAAAAGGAAAGGAGATAAGAGAGAAGTTTTCCAGCTTTTTGTGATCAATATTGATCAACAAAAGGTCTGTATAAAGGGACCTTTTTGGCCGACTTTTTTGAGTATATTTGGGCCAAAATGGGTCAAGAATCTTGGGCCAAAATTACCGTTTGCTTGGGCCTCAAAAGGGTTAAGTTTTGTGGCTGATTTTTGGCTTCTCTTGGGTCAAAATGTGGTCAATATTGGTGGCTACCTTTTGTAGTTGTTTGGGACAGATTTGGTTGTGCTTTGATGGGCCAACTTTAAGATTCATTTGGGTTACCATTAGGTCTAATAATCCATGGTGTTTCTGCCCGTAATCGGCCCTCGGAACTTAGTTCGTTAGCGTAGGTAGGTGATGCACCTACTTGTCACCTAAGAGCTTAGATAAGTCGAGCAAGTACCTCACTTGTTTTATCTCATTTTCAAAACCCTCATCCTTATAATTTAACTTACCACTTATATACATTTGACCATTTCAAATTCTAGGCCAAAGTACCCCTTCACAATCTCGAGCTCAAATACCTTCGTCGATATTTACTTAGTCACATAGGTTTTGAAAGGTATGGGGTGTTACAAATGGCTGGAAATCTAAGTTTCCTTCATGGGCTGAGCTAACTAAAGAACAACGCACTGCAGCTGATGCTGAAAATCAATGTATTGAAGCTGCCTCTACTGTTGCTACTAGAAACCCTACTAACCCAGCTAGAGCTATACCTCGAATAAGGGTTCACCAGTAGCGCCAAGCCTTGAATAATAAGCAGGTAGAGGATGATATCAATTTGGAACTAGCATGGTTTGTAGGTGATATTGTTCTGCCTCAACTTGGTGGAAACACCAAGTTTGATCTCACCAGCACCATATTACATCTACTAAGCATGGAATACATGTTTAGGGGTCTAACAAGTGAGGACCCAAATCACCTTCTCCTAAATTTCATAAGAATCTGCAAGCATAAAAGCTGCTAGGTGTTTCTTAGGAGGCCATAAAACTAAGACTCTTCTCATTCTCTTGGACTGGGAAGTCACTACATGGTTAAATTATCTGGAAGATAAGTCTATTACTACTTGGGTTAAATTGATTGAGGCATTCCTTAAAAGATTCTTTCCACAATCCCAAATGTTGAAATTGAGAGATAAGAATAACATCTTTAGACAATAGCCGAGAGAAGTACTACATAAGGACTGGTTGAGGTTTAATAAGAAGATCAAGCAATGGCCGAATCATAAATTTCCAAATCAGGTGCTTTTTAAGGTCTTCTATAGATAGCTGGATATAGTAAATAAGTCTGTGGCATATAATATCATAGAAGGTAGTATGATTCAACATACATTTATTGAGGCTAGTGAGCTGCTTGATAGATTGACTAAGACAAACAGAGTATAACACACTAGAGAGGCAGAAGTGGTAAGAAGTGGTCTGACTAAGGTCATGTATGCAGAACAACTGAAGAGAGAAGAAGCTCACAATCAAGATATGGCTTTACTAAAAACTCAAATAGATCTAATCACCAAGAATCTAATAAAGGTCATTATTCAGAAGGTAAATAAAGTGGGCGCTCACAATAAATCCCCACGTGACAAAGCACCGCGACATAGAGACTATTATTTAGACTCCGAGGAGGAGGAAAATTATGTAGAAAATCAGGCAGTTCCTTCTCGTCCCAACACCCAAGGGTCTTATCAAGACTCTTAGCATCAGGATCAAAGGAATTAACGTCAGAACATATACATAGATAACAACTATAAGAGGCACAATAGAGATCAAGGGAATTAGAAAGACAGAGAAGGCTATAGAAAAAATTGAAATAGTGCATATATTCCTCCTAGGGGTCAAGACAATCAGATGTCAGCTAATGACCCTGCTTGGTCAAAAGTGGAAGAGAAGTTGAAAAAGTTGTTGAACAGAGCTGAGTCTACTAATTTTGGAATCAAGGTAATTCAGGTTGATTTTTTGAATATGACTCAGGTAGTGAATTCACTTTCCATATCCATCAAGCAGTTTGAACAGAAAATGAGTCAGATCTTAACAGTCCTAAATCTAATACAATGAGGTACACTGCCAAGTCATACAATGCCAAATTCTAAAAATGACAATCAGTGTATGGTGGTTACTATGCGTAATGGTCGAGTGATAGATGATGAGGCTAAAATAGTTGTTGAAGAGAAGAAAGAAGAGGCGCCTACAGATTCTTGGTTGTAATGGATGAAGCAAAAGAAAAGAAAGAGTCGACTAGTGTTGGCAAGCCAACTATTGTAGAGGTTAATCATGAGTAAACTGGTAAGTCTCCAGTTGCTACATGCTAGAATTCCAGAGCATAGGGGAGAGAGAAAGTAGTTCCAAAATTTTTGTGTCTAATTGTGAGACCACCCCTTCCATTTTCCCAAAGGTTAAAGAAGAAAGCAAAAGACGGCAAGTTCCTTAAGTTTATTTCTATGTTGAAGTAGTTGTCCATAAATATTCCTCTAGTGGATGCCCTAAAATAGATTTCGGGCTATGCTAAGTTTATGAAGGACTTGGTGACTAAGAAAATCATGGTGAGCTTTGAACCAATAGATAATATGCATCACTGCAGTGCTATTGCATCACATTCTTTAGTCTAGAAGAATGAGGACCCTCGTGCTTTCACTATTCCATGTATTGTTGGGGTATTTAACTTTGCAAAGGCTCTATGTGATCTGGGTGTAAGCATCAACCTAATGCCATTTCCTATCTTCAAACAATTGGGCTTAGAAGCCCCCATACTAACGACCATATGAATATTGATGGTTGATCATACTGTAAATAGGCTAATTTGGATCATATATGATGTGCTGGTAAAAGTGGAAGATTTCATCTTCCCCCCATATTTTTTTCATTCTTGATTATGAGGTAGATTTTAAAGTTCCTATCATTTTGGGGAGACCATTCTTAGTACAAATAGAGCTCTTGTTGATATTGAGAGCGGCGAGCTAAAGTTTAGATTGCATAATGAAGAGGTCTTGTTCAATGTCTAATCTATGAAGTAGCCCAGAGTCATGAGTGTCATATCTGTAATTGACACTATTGAAGGTGTTGTTGCGGTATCCATTAAAGAGAGATTCAAGGTAGAAATATTGACCACTTTGCTTATGAACATTTATAGTGTTGACATAAATGTTTATGAAGAGACTGTAAAGGAACTGGTTGGAATGAGTTCTTACTCTTATGCTCCAAAAAAGGTTAGACCTTGATATGAAAAATAGATAGACTCCTCCAGCGAGCCATTAGTTGAAGAACCTCAAGTGATAGAACTGAAGCCTCTTTTAGAACACTTACGATGTGTCTTCTTAGGGTAGAATGACACCTTGTTAGTTATCATCTCTGCAGGGTTAATGGATTGGCAGGTTGAAGCATTTATCTCTATCTGAGACTGTATGAAAGGGCTATCAGATGAACAATTACTGTTATTATTGGGATACCTCCTGATATTTACACATACAAGATTAAGCTAGAGGAAGATTGCATTCCCTGCATTGAACACCAAAGGAGACTAAATCCACTGATTCAAGAGGTAGTAAAGAAGGAAAGTTTCAAGTGGCAGGATGCAGGGGTTGTCTACCCTATCTCTGACAGTAAATAGGTCAGTTTGGTCCAATATATGCCCTAGAATGGTGGGATCACAGTGGTCCCAAATGCTAAATATGAGTTGATTCTAATATAGCAAATTACTAGTTAGAGAGTGTGTATAGATTACCATAATTTGAACTCTTGGGAAGAGAAGGACCACTTCTTAATGTCGTTCATGAATTAGATGCTGGATAGGCTTGCAGGCAGAGGATGGTATTGCTTTCTGGATGGTTATTATGGGTATAATCAGATCTCTTTAGCTCTAGAGGTCTAGGAGAAGACAATATTCACTTGTCCCTATGGGACTTTTGCTTTTAAAAGGATGCCTTTAGGTCAATGTAATGCACCAACAACTTTTCAGAGGTGCATGATTCCATCTTCTTGGACATGGTTGAGGATACTATGGAGGTTATTATGGATGACTTCTTAGTAGTTGGTGATTTATTTGAGAACTATTTGGCCCATTTGGGCAAGGTGCTGAAGCATTGTGAAGAAACTAATTTGGTACTGAACTGGAAAAAGTGCCACTTCATGGTGAAAGAGGGCATTCTTCTCGGTCATAAAATTTTAGAGAACGAGATAGAGGTAGATAGAGCTAAGATTGAAGTTATTGAGAAGCTACCACCACTAGTCTCTGTGAGGGGTATTCACACTCTTCTAGGCCATGTCATCTATTATCGGTTATTTATCAGAGATTATTCAAAAATTGCATATCCCTTGTGCAAGTTGCTTAAGAAAGAAACAAAGTTCATGTTTGATGAAGCTTGTTTGAGGGCATTTTAATGACTTAAGAAAACATTTATCGTGGCTTTGATTATTGTTGCTTCTGATTTTTCAAAGCTATTCGAGGTAATATACGATGCTAGTGGAGTGACGCTAGGGACAGTCCTAGGCCAAATGTGTGATAAGATCTTTCATTCATTTTACTATGCCAAAGAATCTCTAAATACAGCCCAAAGGAACTACACTATGACTGAGCAAGAACTGTTAGACGTGGTCTATGCTTTTGAGAAGTTCAGAGCCTATTTTATGGGCACAAGTGTCATTGTTCATATTGTCCATACAACACTTAGATATTTTATGGCAAAGAAGGATGCTAATCCTAGGCTAATTCGATGGGTGCTGTTATTACTAGAGTTTGACTTTGAAGTGAAAGACCGAAAAGATAGTGAAAATAAAGTGGTTGGTCACTTGTCAAGGCTGCATGAAGAGGGAAGGAAAAAAGAATGAGTTGGAGATAGATGATTCCTTTCCAGATGAAAAAGTATTGATAGCCTCCCACGATTTGATTCCATGGTTTGCTGACTATGCAAACTTTCTGGTTAGTGACTTGATACCAAATGGCTTGAACTTCCACCAAAAGAGAAAGTTTATTCATGATGTGAGGAATTTCTAATGGGATGAGGCAAGTTTCTTATGGTTTTGTGCTGATAACATGATCTAGATATGTGTGCCAGAGATAGAGATGGTGGATATTCCTGAGGCATGTCACTCCTCTCCTGTTAGAGGACATCATGGTGCCATCTAGACAGCTTAAAAAATTCTTCAGAGTGGGTACTATTGGCCCATAACTTATCCAGATGCCCAGGACTTTGTGAAAGAGTGTGATCAGTGCCATAGACTTGGGGGTATATCAAGGAATCATGAGCTACCAATGACTTTAATTCTAGAGATGGAGTTGTTTGAAGTGTGGGGAATAGACTTCATGGGACCCTTTGTGAGGTTATATGGAAAGAAGTATATCTTGGTAGTGGTGGATTATGTTTATAAGTTGGTGGAAGCCATAGTGCTTCTCAACAATGAAGGTAAGAGTGTTACTGCATTTTTAAGGAGGAACATCATCTCTAGGTTCGGCAATCCATGAGCAATAATCAGTGATGTGGGTTTTCACTTTTGTTATTGGTTGTTTAGTGCACTTTTATCCAAGTATGGGGTCAAGCTCAAGATTTCCACTTCTTATCACCCTTAGGTCAGCATAGAGGTAGAGGTCTCCAATCGGGAGATAAAGACAATCCTATCCAAAATGGTGAATGCTAATTAAATGGTCTGGGATAAGAGGTTGGTTGACGCTCTATGGGCATACATGACAACTTTCAAGACTCCTATAGAGGTGTCTCCTTATTAGCTGGTTTTTGGCAATGTGTGTCACTTGTCGGTTGAGCTTGAGCACAAGGCACTCTGGGCACTTAAAAAGCGAATCTAAACTAGAGAGAAGCCTCTAACTTGAGGCTTGATCAATTAAATGAGATGGATAAGTTCATCCTGAGAACTTATGAGAGTGCGACTTTGTATAAGAAGAGGATGAAGCTGTACCATGACAAGAAGATCTTGAAGAGAGAGATCAGTCCTGCAGAATTGGTCTTGCTATTTAACTCCAGACTTCACTTTTATCCTGTCAAGTTGAAGTCCAAGTGGTCTGGGCAGTTCAAAGTGACCCAAGTGTTTACTTATGGTGCAATTGAACTCGAAGACCCAGAAGGAAAAAGTTTCAAGGTAAATGGATAGCGAGTCAAGAAGTACTTAGGAGCAGAACATGAGGTAAAATGGATAGAAACGGTGTACCTTGATAAAGTCCGAGTAATCAAGGTACCCAAGTCATGCCGCAATGTTAAATTAGGCGTTGCTTGGGAGGAAATCCAAAGAGTATCATGATGAAGTCTGAGTAATCAAGGTATTCGAGTCATTCCATAATGTTAAATCAAGTGCTGATTGAGAGGCAACCCAAGGTACTATGCCTCCTAAGTTTCAATCACGCTGAGGGGGAAGCAATACACTTGCAAGACGGGAAGGAGCTAGAGAATTTTCTACCCATCTTCAGGATGAGTTAGAGTCCAAAGCAGAGGTCCAAACATAGGTGAATCTTCGCATCATGAGGAAAAAAACATGACAAAAAGTACCCTTTCCCTAGTTTAAAGAGGGAGGGAATGCATCCACTTCTACTAGTGTGAGCATCTCTAGTGATTCTAGCTCCAAAGACAAGCGTTCTAATGGTGACAAGGCCAAATCTGCAGCTACTACCTCTTCTTCTGAAAAAAGGAGGCAAAATTAGATCAAGGGAAATCTACCCAATATAGAGAAGACATTTGGTGGTAGATCGAGGGTATGAGAAACATCTACTTTGACAAGCTTTCCACTACACAATAGTGTAACATAAAACAAAGCATATACGAAGATATTTGGATCTTCTCTTTTAATTTGGTTGAGATGCCCGAGATCAAGGCCTTGTTTGACCACTATAGATTGGGTTGGATAAGCCAACAACCTGGTGAGAATAACCCAGTCATTGTTTGTGAGTTTTATGCTGTATATGTAACCATATTAATTAATACATGGAAAAAAGTAGAGACATCTAAGGGGCATCCATCATTGAATAGTGTGCGAGTGCGTGGGGTCAATGTTGACATTTTAAAGCTCACTATTAAGAGGTTCTACTTTGGACCAGACTATTAGCCATCGATCTCCATAACTGAGTTTGATTACCATATGGAAAAGAAGAAAAATCAGATTAATTGGCTCACATTGGTGCTCATAGACATAGAGCCAGCTTTCTTGACTAATGACAAGACCCCATAAGCAAGAGTTCACTTAGTATCTCTATAAAGTTTTGGTGGGCAGTGGTATGCCTGCACTTAATTTCGATAGCGGCTGACATCTCCCTCACCCTAGATTGTTCCATCATGCTAGCAAGCCTCAAGTTGATGTTTGAGCTAAATTTCACCCAAATTATTGTTAGTGAGATATCGAGAGAGAGCCCTGAGGTATGGAACATCACTCCCATTCCCCTGTTTGATATCCCATTTGTGTAGAGAGGCTCGGGTGCCTTCTTTAGTGAGCATGGATTAGACTGTGCATGAAACCTATGAGCAGGACATTGCTAAGATTCATAATAAGTCAAACCCTATTTCTAAGTGTAAGAACAGTCTTCTACCTCTGAGGGCATATTTATAGAGGAGTTACCAGAGGAGAGCAAGCAGGTTGCCACATAATTACCCATGGGGGAGCCAGCTACTATACCATCTGAGGTACCTTCTACAGAGACTGGCACAAATATAACTCCCATGGAAGCCCCAGTTACTATTGCTGCTCATCCTCCAGCTCTGGTGTTAACTCACTCTTTTACTTGAGAAAGTTATAGATTCTTTTCCCAAAGGGCAGAGTGAGCAGATAAATAGGTGGAGCCCTTTGCTTGGGAGCTGAAACCCTTTATATGGAAGTCCATTAAGATCGCTCTTATTCTAGTACATGAGTCTTTTGCATGATTTAATACCCAACTTGACGAGATAGAGATGCAAGTGAATGAGCGGCTTAAATCTGTTACAACTTCTCATCTAGGGTCCATTCTTGTCGAGCTTGCAAAAGCTCGTGCTGTTATAGCTACACTGCAAGATAGTTCAGTGCTTATTTTTGATGATCCTATTGCGGACTTGCCTATGGCTACAATAGATGAGAGGCTCTATGTCATCTTGATGGAGGACTCACCTCCATGTTATTTGGGTAAGAGAGTGAGAGAAGAAGATAGTGATGATATGGGCGTTGATCAGAGAGCACGAAAAAAGGATAAGAGAGATATACAGAGAGATTTACAACTCTTTTGAGACGAGGATCAGAGGCTTGGTGATGTTGGAGCTTCTTCGAGTTGGCACCCCAGAGTGCCAAACATACTGGAGACTATGACCCTACGAGTGAGTCTTAGAATTTGATTACACCTATCACTGGCACTACTACTATTGATACCATGGGAGATGTACCTATAGCCCGACTTTGACAACGGACACCGGTGCTTAAGCGCCATGGGTAAGTTCTCGCATCCCATATCATGATATATTTTAGTGCATTGGGGATAATTTTGTCATGACATGAGTTTTTAAGTCATGATGGTACCTACAACCCCCATGTGGGCAAACCTATTCCCGTAACCTAGAACGGTTAGTAATGGGCTATTAGCTAAGTAAGAACGCACAAAAATCATAATAAGCGGAAGCAAGTAAGAAGTAAAGCGGAAGGAAGCAATCTAGAAATACATATAAAGGAACTACACCATCCCACGACCTGGTATCAAAAGTACTAAAGCCACTTCTAAATATACAGAGTACAAGAGAGTGCGAAAGTAAAATATACAAGTGCCTCTGAATATACAAAAGAGTCAATAGCCAAAAAAGAGATATAGCTAAGCCCCGGTCACTAGGAGCTCACCCTATGTCTCAGATATCAAACGTTGCATGAGTCCCCATGTCAACAGTGATAGCTCACACTAGGATCTACACCAGGAAGATGCAGAAGTGTAGTATGAGCACCAATTTCAAAGCAACGTGTACCCAGTAGGCATCATAGGCTGACTGAGAATACATAAAATATAAATGCACTATATAGAAGATAAGAAAGAAGAAGTCAGAGAAGCAAATAGAGAGAAGCAAACAAAAGCTAGCAACAGATAGAATGCATAAGGAATACAAGTATGTTATGCTAGCCACAAGAGATATATCACGGGATACAGGTGAAAGAATAGAGAACGCACCTGGATCCTTGCAAGAACAATATATACATAAAGTTTAATGAATAGGCAGTATACCAGTAACCTCAAATAATGGGAGAGAAAGAGAGGCAAATAAACATAAGCATGCTAATAAAACAGTCCACAAGGTAAGGATGATCTGAAAGTAAACCAACAAGTAACTATAATATGAATTAGTAAAGCTAGTCTACCTACAATCCCAAAAGGCACGCATACACCTGAGGAATGCATACAAGTGAAAACAAACCCTCTGACATCCCATACTACCAGAGAGCACACTCACCAAATAGCATATGAGGGTATAACTATGCAAATAATGTATGATATGATATGCCATGCCAGTGGTACTGTATTGATAAGTTGGTAATCTACAAACTTACTGAGCCTTTATTCATGAATTATTGCCATGTATTATTGAGAATTAGAGGTAATTATTGCCTTTATTGATGAAAATCCAGGTACTCTTGGTCAAAAGTAGATAACAAAGGAATTAGACCCAAAGAGCTCAAAAAGATTTGATGTGTGAAGGTTATCAAAAACAAGGAAGAATCTACCGAGAGGTGCGGCCGTTGTGCGACCTGCACAATGCTATATGCAGTCTGCACCTCCTTTCTCACTTCAACATGGAATCAATGACATCACTGGTTGGTTGACAAGAGACATGTGATGCATAAAAGGTATACTGCAACCGCACATCGTGTCACACCACGCCCGTAAGGCAATTTTGTCAAATTTCAAGTGACGCATTGGGAAGTTTCTAAAACCCATTTTTGGGTATGTACCTGATAGAATTGAATAGTTTTTGCTTTTCTCAACACCCAAGTAAGATAGCTAGAGTACTCTTTCTCCCTTTATCTTCCTCACCTAGAATTCAATATTTTTGTAAAATTTAAGCTTGAATTTGGAGTTTTTCTTTAATATGGTATAGCTTCTTATTTCCTTAGTATAAGTAGCTAAATTCCTTGTCTAGGGGTATGTGCATGATGGATATTTAAATTTGGGTGTGGGTATTGTTTAATCGAGCTTATAATTGATGAATTGATATGGGTCTATTGAATTCCTCAAGTTTTAATTATAAAATTGATAGTTGCAAACATTAATTGAGTTTTCTTAATTGTGTTCTTGCTTGAAAGAGGGGTTCACAATTCGAATAGTAATTCAATAGTGGGAATTTGAGATTTTCACCTTAGATTGAGGCTAGAAATAGCTTAATCGATGGAAACTCTCATCTAAGAGTCTAATATAGAAATAGTATGACTTCCCCAAGAAATTGAATTGGTTGGTTATTGTTAAAACCTATGGTGCTTGAACAAAGACCATAGGATATATATTTGGAGGATCTAGAGATTACCAAATATGACTAAAACCAATGATACCCGTATCAGTAATCGAGAATTTACTTAATTAATCAAGTACCCTAACCCCTTGAAGAATTTCATCGGAAGCATACCCCTAGTCTTCCATCTTATTGATTACAAATCTCGTGTTTTATTGCTTTCTTATGTTGAAATCAAACTTGTTACTTAATTTTCCCATTCCAATTCCCCCAATATTTACTTTTAAGTTGTTTGAATATTTTCTCTCTTAGTGATTATTACTCGACGATCTCTTAGCAATTCATTACTTCACTATCCGTGAAATCGACCCCGACACTCATTGGGTTACTTATTTGTTTTGCTCTGACAATCGCTACCACCTCCTTTAGGAGAGTGCTTTTGAGCTTCATAAAAAATGGCACCATTATCGTGGAGTGGTTTTTTAGTCACCAATTGATTATCGTTTGAGTTTATTTTTGTTGATTTTTTGTTCATTTTATCTTTTTGTTGTTTGTGATTGCTTGGATAGGGTAACCATGAGTGAAGTGGGTTATCAAGAAAGCATAGACGAATATATTGATGCAGATTCTTAGCCCGTGGTCCAAAGTAGTGTAGGCGCAATTCGCCTACCACCCATTGTTGGAAATACCATATTTCATGATAGGAGCACTATGCTCTATTTGATTCAAATTAAGGGTCTATTCGAAGGGTTGGCATATGAGGATGCCAACAAACATATATAGAACTTCATTGAGATATCAATATCAACCATATTTCTGAAGAGTCTATCCGACTCCATTTGTTTCCATTCTCCCTTACGAGGGAAGAAACAACTTGGCTTGAAGAGCTCCCTGAGGGCTCTATTACTAGATGGAACGGATTGGTTGAGGTGTTTTTGGTGGGATTCTTCCCTCCTTATAGGATGATGCAATTGAGGGATGATATCATAAATTTCTGCCAACTCCTGGATGAGCCATTGCATGAATCATGGGTAAGGTTCAAGGAAAAGCTTCTATTGTGTCCGAACTATGGTTTGCCTGATAATGTCCTACTTCAAAACTTCTATCGAGCCTTAAACTTGATGAACAAATATGTGGTGAATAAACTTATGGGAAAAACACCAATAACATGATATTGCCTCGGCTCTCTTAGAGCAAATAACAAAGACAAATGGTGCATGGCATACTAGAGAGGCTGATATTCCTTGGGAGTGACTTCGGCCATTATGACGAGTGAAATAAGGCAAAAATACCAAGAGAAAGATGAAGTAATGGCTAAGATGTTAACACAAATTGATCTATTGTCCAAACATGTGATGGGGGATGGAAACAAAAGTGTGAATGTTGTGGGGACTTATGGTTCTAGAGCTCAAGATGAAGGTGTATACTCCCCTATGGATGAGGAGTTATGTTATCTTGGAGCAAGTTTTTGGCTCAGATACCAAGGTACCAACCAAGGTCCTTGGCATCTGAGGGATGAGAACTAAGGTTGGAAGTGCCCAAATAACTACAGGGGCGAAGGTCAACAAGACCCCTAGCCCCGTAGGTGCGGTCCAAAATGCCACATGGGCAACATTATCGGGGTGGACGAAGGAGCGCAGATGGGCCCCCTGCTAAGGCCACCAGCACTGCAGGTGCGGCATCCAAGATGCAGGTGTGGCTGAGGTACGTGCAGCCAAGGAACCGCGAACGGGCCTGTACTGGAAACAATAGCTACTAGTTGTAACATAACACAAAACCAATCCAATCACACCTTCGGGGAATATTCCGAACCCCTTGGACACAAACCCAAGATGCTACCATACCAGAAACCACATTTCAGACTCAATAGTAATGATGAAAATCTCAAATGAGGTCTGTTTAATGAAAAGTGGGCCCCACACCAAAAAACCAACCTTTAACTTAAATGAAACCCAATAGCCTAAAATGAGTCCAGAAGCCTCGGGACCCAAACTAGAGGTTCCTTTAGGCCAAAGTCGACATTCTAGAACTAACATCGCTGAGGGAATTCCCATTAGAGGCTGTCTTCTCCGAATGTTGATGAAAGTCAAACTTCCAAGTTCAACTAGCCTAAAATCTCAGAAGTGAGATAGAACCATACTGAAAGCTCACCGAATCCGTCCAGGGGTCCAACTAGACCAAAATACATGCTCTAGAGATAACAGAATTGTCAAAATTTGATTCCGAGCATGCTTGCTGAGAATGTTGACTAAAGACAATGATTTCTTTAGTTAAAGCTCTAAAATAGGAAATGGTTATAACGACCTAACAAATGGTCCAGACATTGAACCAGTGGTCCCAGCAAGTTATGAATGACTTGGGGTCGCTACAGGCAAGCTCTAACAGTGCAAAGAAGGCAAAAATGAAACCATGACCAGAAAGGTCGTTATATCATGCACTACTAAAAAGGACTTTCGTCCTCAAAAGTCAAGAGAAAGGGAGTACTTGAAGGCTCAAACAACTGTAGATACTGAGCCCCATCTCTCTCTCAGTCTCCCAGGTAGTCTTTTTGACTGGACGGTTCCTCCAGTGAACCTTAACCACAAGAATCTCTCTAGACCTCAAGCTCCTGACATCTCTGGCTAGAATGGCTACCGGCTTCTCAACAAAAGTCAAACTCTCATCTAACTGCACTGAATCCCACTGCAACACATATGTCTCATCCAAAACATAATGTCTCAACATAGACACATGTAATACTGGGTGCATAGATGAGAACATATGAGGCCAAGCTAGCAGATAAGCAACACTACCAACTCTGAAGAATCTCAAATGGCATAATATACTTGGGGTTGAGCTTGCCCCGCCTACTAAATCTCATCACGCCCTTCATAGGCTATATTCAAAGAAACACCAAATCACTAACACTGAACTCTAAGGCACGAAGTCTATGGTATGCTTAGCTCTTATTTCTACTCTGGGCTATATGACGTCTATCTTGAATCACCCAAACTCTGTCTAAGGATTAATGAAGAAGGTTTATACTCTGTGTCCAGAATCAAGACCATCAAACTAACCCACTGGCGATCTGCAATGCCTACCATACAATGCATCAAAAGGTGCCATGCAAATGCTCGAGTGATAACTATTATTATAAGAAAACTCTGCCAAAGGCACATAATGATCCCATGAACCTCAAAAGTCAAGAGCACAGGCCCGTAACATATCCTCCAGAACCTTGATAATCCTCTTAGACTAGCCATCTATACCTATTTCTCGCTGAATAGTCCTTAAAAACTCAGATGTAAATTGAGTACCGCGGTATGAAATAATAGAAGCAAGAACCCTATGAAAATGGACAACCTCTCAAAGATAAATCTGAGCTAACAACTCTTAACTATAGGAAGAATGGACCGGAAAGAAGTGTGCAGACTTAGTCAGCCTGTCAATAAAAACCCAAATAGAGTCAAACCCTCAAGAAGTACATGGCAACTGTGCTATGAAGTCCATAGTGATATCTTCCCACTTCCACTTAGGAATGGTAAATCTCTGCATCAATCCACCAAGTCTCATGTGCTTAAACTTAACCTGCTGATAGTTCAAGCACTGAGATACAAACTCCACAATGTCCCTCTTCATACCACTCCACCAGTAAAGATGCCTCAAGTCTCGGTACATTTTAACTGCATTGGGAAAGATAGAATATTTGGAATAATGATCCTCACAGAGAATTAATTGAACAAAATCCCCAATTCTCAGAACATAATGGCGACTATCAAATCTCAAAACACCATCATAATCTAAAGTAGCCTTGCTGGCCTCACCCCGAGAACGTGGTCACGAATATTACATAACTGCTAATCCTCAAATTGACATAGCTAAATCTGATCAACCAGAGTAGAACGGATCTTAACATTGGCAAGAACTCTATTGGGATCTGGCCAGTCAAGCCTAACCAGACGGTTAGCCAAGGATTGGATTTCCAAGGGTAATGGTCTCTCAAAAACTGAAAGAGAAGCCAAGCTATTCATAATTGCTGCCTTCTGGCTCAAGTCACCCGCTACCATATTTGCCTTGCCCGGATAGTACATAATAGTGAAGTCATAGTCCTTAAGTAACTCAACCCATCTATGCTGCCTAGAGTTTAGCTCTCGTTGACTCATGATGTACTAAAGACTATGGTAGTCAGTGTAGATCTCACCATAAACTCCATATAGATAATGTCTCCAGATCTTGAGCGAGAAAACTACCACTACCAACTCTAAGTCAGGAGTGGGGTTGATGCACTCGTGATCCTTCAACTGCTTTGATGCATAAGCTATCACACAACCCTGATGCATCAAAACATAACCAAGACCAACTGACAAAGCATCACAATACACTAGAAGCCCTACCCTCAATTGGAAATGTCAATACCGGAGCAGAAGTCAATAAGACCTTAAGCCTATGGAAACTATCCTCGTACCGATCAGACTACTAAAATGAAATATCCTTCCTAGTCAGCCTAGTCAAGGGTGCTTCTATGGAAGAAAAGACCTCGAAAAACTGCCTGTAGTACCCTGCCAACCCAATAAAACTGCGAACCTCGATAGGAGTAGTAGGTCTTGGCCAATAAGGAATGGCTGCAATCTTTCTTGGGTCCACTCTAATCCCATTCTTAGACACCACGTGTCCTAAGAATTCTACTGACTCAAGACAAAACTCACACTTTGAGAACTTGGCATAAAGCCGATGATCTCTCAAAGTCTGGAGTATGGTCCTCACTAGGAACTCATAATGGCCATAACATGTCCTGAATGATGTCTTAGGAATGTCCTCAGCGCTAATCCTCAACTGGTGGTAGCCTGACCTTAAGTCTATCTTAGAAAATACTGCTGCACCCTGGAGGTGATAAAACAAGTCATCTATACGCGACATTGGATACTTGTTCTTTATAGTCAAATTATTCAACTACCAATAATAAATACACATCTGCATTGAACCATCTTTCTTCTTCACAAACAGAACTTGAGAACCCCAAGGCGACATACTCAGTCTAATAAAACCCGTGGCTAACAAGTCCTGAAGCTGAACCTTAAGCTCCCTCAACTCAGCTGGATCCATATGATATGGAGTAATGGAAATGGTCCTGGTACCTGACTCTAGCTTAATGGCAAAGTCTATATCACACTTAGCTGGAAGGCCTAGAAGGTTAGTTGGAAACACATCTAGAAATTCCCTAACCACAAGAACTGACTCAAGAGAAGAAGGGTAGGCACTAACATCAAGGACATATGCTAGATAAGACAAACACTCACACAAAATCAACTTCCTAGCCTGAAAGCAATAAATGATCCCAGACGATGCATGACTAACGGAACCCTTCCACACAACCAGGGATACGCCAAGCACGACTATGTAATGCTTTTGGTATAATAATCCAAAACTGCTCGGTGAGGGGATAAACAGTCCATTCCCAGAATCACATCAAAGTCTAGCATATCTAAAATCATCAAGTCAACCCAAGTCTCAAGATCACCAACATCTATCAAGCAGGATCTAACAATCAGATCCACTACTAAAGAATTGCCTACCGGGGTAGCAACCAATACGAGAATAGATAATCGCTTACTAGCCAACCCCAAACAAGAAACAAATAAGGCAGAAACATACAAGCATGAAGAACCAGGATCAAACAATGCTAAAGCTGATTGGCGACATAGAAAAGTTATACCTGTGATCACCATATCTGAGGCATCTGCCTCTAGTCTACTAGGGAACACATAGAACTTAAGCCGACCTCCACTTGATTGGCCACCATCTCGACCACCTATCCTACCACGCTGGCACCACCCCTACCCTGGGCACCACCACTCCTGACTGGTGTCTATGCTACTCTCAAAGGCTGAGCTGACTGAGTAGCTGGCTGAATTGTACCTCACTAGGGGCACTCTATACAAAAATACCCAATGATACCACACTTATAACAAGGCCCTGATGGCCCACCCAGTCAAGAAAAATTAGCTAAACCTATATGGACACCATGGCCTGATGCCCCAGATGATGTACTCCTTGATGATTGACCAGTGTAACCATGCTGACTACCATAACTCTGATCAAATTGTGGCCCAATAGAAGTCTAAAGTGATTCATGAATTGGCAAGATAGGCTGTCTCTAATGCTACTATGGCTGATAACCTCGGCCCTATTGACCTGAACCTCTACTACCAGAATGAGGACCACTGTAAGGACCATGATAGCGTGGCCTCTTATCTTTAGCCCCTGGGTCCTGGCGATGCAAATCCTCCGTGGTATGGTCATGGTATGCTATAGCCTGAAATGGTCACCCACTAACAACAAGTATCTCTATGGTCTATCGAAGCTCAATCCTCAACCCCCGAATAAATCGATGAACTCGGTCTGGCTATGTAGGAATAATCATAGCCCCAAATGGAGCCAATTAGTGAAAATGGGTCTCTTACTCGGACACTATCATTAACCCTTGCATCAATCGAGTGAACAGTTCCCTACGTCACTCATCGTCACTCTGAGGCAAGAACTTGGCTATAAAGGCCTCATATAACTCTCTCCAAGTCAACTAAGGAGTTCGAGAAGGACTGCAAGCTACCTGGGCCCTCCACTAAATCTTAGCTGGACCCTCCAATTGATAAGTGGTATAACCTATTTCGTGAGTATCCAATAGACCAAGATGATGAATCATATACTCATAAGTAGAAATAAAGTCATAAGCATCCTGTTCGGGAGCACCGGAGAACCTCAGAGGGGATAATCTCAGAAATTGGCCCAAAGCCTTCTGCTCCAACTATTTCATAACAGGGCAATGAGCAAGAGACTGAGAAACTATAGGCACTGACAAAACCTCTACACAGGGAGCCACAGTAGCAGGCTGTGCTCCTGAACTTTGAACACCTAGGGCTGCCCCCTGAGCTGATGTCTGTGTTATATCTGAAGGCTAACCCTTTACCATACCCAACAACTATATAAGGAGGCTTCGAATACCTAGTGTAGGAGCTGAGGCTAGTGTTGGTGGTGATACAGACGCTGCTACAGGCCCTAATGGCACCTGAGCTACCCCCTGGTCTATGGGCTGCTGATCCAGAACTGGCTCAAGCTCAAACTTGGCCTTAAGAGCTCTAACTGGTACTATTTCTTGGGCACACCATCGATCTCTACCTCTATGTCTACTCGGCCCCTGGCTAGATCCAAAAGTGCTGGCAATGAAGGCTCGCCCTCATCCGCTGCTAAAGATCTCGTACAAACCATCTGTAGAAGAGTGAACTAGAACAAATGAGATTCCAAGAAAACATCTAGGATAAGACACACTATATAGAAGCAAGACAAGAGTCATATTTCCTAAAATGCCACTGTAGCCTCCAAAAGATAGAGTACGGATATCTCCGCCCCTATCCGTAGGACTCTACTAGACATTGGCTCCTATATCATTGACACTGGTGAACCTAGGCTTTGATACTAAGCTTTCACGACCCTATTTTTAGGTCATGATGACACCTACAACCCCCTGTAGGTGAACATATCTCCATAGCCTGGAACGATTAATAATGGGCTACTAGCTAAGTAATCACACACAAAAAGCATAATAAACAGAAGCAAGTAAGAATTAAAGCACAAGGAAGCAATCTGGATATACATATGAAGGAACTACACCATCCCATGACTTGGTATCAAAAGTGTAATGACCCTCCAGGTCATTTTCTATTTTTCATGCTTTTTCTGTGTTTGAGCTTTCCTTCACTGGGTATAAGTCATTTATGACCTACCGGGACTAACGGTTTGGTGCTCGGGCCATTTGTTGGGTCGTTATGATGATTTCCCTATTTTAGAACTTGAACTTAGAAAATCTTTGACTTTGGTCAGCTTTCTTTGTAAACATGCTCAAAATAGAATTCCAACAGTTTTGTTGGCTCTAAAATGGGGATTTTGGTCTAGTGGGACCCTTGGTCTGGGTCTAAGTAATTTTTGTTTAGTTTTGTGTTGCTTTCTATGTTTTTGAGCTAGTTTGGTTGGTAGGGTTGACTTTGGTTAACATTTGGAGAAGACGGCCTCGGAAGGGAATTCTGTTAGCACTGTTTGCTCTAGAATGTTGGCTTTAGGCTAGGGGGACCTTTGGGTTGGGTCCCGAGGCTTTTAGACTTGTTTTGGGGTATTGAGTTCTGAGTTAGTTTTGGGCATGAGGCCTACTTTTGATTAAAACAATCTCCGTTGGGAGTTTCGTTGATTCTGTTGAGTCCTAAATGCTATTTCTGGTAGGGTATCATGCTTGGTTTGTATTCATGGGGTTCCAAATAAATCCTAAGGGTCAATCAGGAGACTTTTTAGCCTTGGTGAATTGCTGGTTGCTGCTATATTATTGCAGACTAGTTTGGTCATCGCGACCGCGAGGTGGCCATCGCATTCGTGATGGTCTAGTTTCTTTATCATCGCGATCGTGTGGGTTTCTCCTCACGACCGTGATGAAGTAGGCTGGAACTCGGTCCAGCTTGCTCTACATTATAATGTGGCTAGACTATCATTATCGTGATAGTTTGGACATTATTTCCTCGTGATCGCGTAGGGTCCCTCACGATCGCGATAAAGGACCCGAGACAACTATTTAAGCTGCCAACTTCATTTTCTCCACCAAAAATTCTAATTTCCTCCATTGTTGATCATTCAAGCTCCAGTTCCAGCTCTCCCCTTTCAGTCTAGTTGACCTAGTAAGTCCCCTCCTCCCCTCCTCTTCTTTCTCTTTTTCGTTGATTTAATTCTCCTTGATCCTGTATATTCCTGTTGGTTTCTCCTTGAAATTCTCTTGAACTAGTAGGACTTCGGGGCAGTTTTGAGCCCCAAAACAAGTCCCGTTCGTGCTAAACTTTTGGGTATGGGTTATTTAACCCATTGTGAACATAATTATGAATTTTATTTCATGTTTCACCATGCGGGCCCTGAGGGTCATTTGCCGACCCAAATTTTAGCCAAATTTTTCATATAGCAATATGGGTGTCATTCTTCTCATCTTCACACCTATATTATGTTATTGATAGCATGACAACTTTCTGAGGCTGTTCGAAAGGGGAAGGCACATGAGTGACGGTTTATTTTTACGGTTTGGCCCCGAGGTAGGTTATGGTTTACTTCCTAGACTGAGTTTAGTTAGATTATATATATTATATGTTGCTAGAACGTTAGGTTGGACCTTAGGTTAGGATTAAGCTTAAATTCTGTTACTTGTATAAATTGGACATTTCAAATCATAGTTTAGAATTATAATGATTATCCTTAGCCTAGGAGCTCGTAGCATCATTGTGACTAGCATAGAATCCTTAGTATGCTTTTAGGAGGTTTTAGAGGTAACGTAGATGCTTGTAGATATTTTCATTGTTATTTTATCATTATTCTGTCTTAGTATCAATTGTGTGTGTAACTGTGGGCCTGAGGCCATATCTTGGATTTGGATGGAGTTCCAGGTTAGTTCTCATTATTTGGATGGTATTTTGCCTTGTTTTGCCGTGTTGTGTGCTATTTTCTCTGATTATGGATATTTCATGCTCATACTGTATTGCATATCATTGATACAGAAAAGAAGTGTGTCTCAAAGGTTTTTGGTTCAAACTTGAGGTTCACTTCGGCTACTATAATTTTCGTATTTTAAATGAGTTATCTTGAGTCTTACTACAGATTTTGGAAGGAAAAAGGGAAAACACTATTTCATGCATATATTTTTAGTCCGATGCGGTATTCCAGGCCCCTGATGCACTATTCTGGGTTTTTACTTCCTATTTACATACATATATATATGCATAGTCTGATGTGGTATTTCAAGCACCCGATGCGGTATTTCGGGTTTTATAATATTATGCATTCATACATTACATCATCTCCCATTGCAATGTATTGAGTTTGGTGCATTTGGGTTATCGGTTGATTTGAGAGTGATCTTATATTATTTCATTCTGGTTGGTTCGGTTGGTTCTTTTTTTGGTTTTATAACTAGATTTAGGTGGATTCCTGTATTTTCATGTACTTTCCTCTAATTTATTATATATATTATCTCCCTGCGCTCGATCAGCCTATGATGCCTATTGAGTACCCATTATCTTGGTACTCATACTATACTATGCATCTTTTTCTGATGCAACACCTAGTACGAGCCACCCTCACTAATCCTCCCATCATTTAAGGCCTCTTGCAGTTCAGATCGCGGTGAGCTCCCGGTGCCTTAGAGTCTTTACAGGCTTTCCATCTTGTATTTCGGTATATATTTTGTATTTTGGATAGATAAAGTCTGTTGTATAGCTACTCCATACTTTAGTCGCTCTTGTACCGGTGACACCAGGTCTGGGTTGGTTCTCGTGTATGTTTTGTCTTCTGGGTCACTTTAGGGACATCTTTTGTATATTTATTACAGTTTGTATGTATTTATGCTATTGTCCCTATCTCCCTTATTTATGTCTTCCACTTTTCTTACTTTAACTGTTTTTATTGTCTTCCACATTATTGGGTTTGGCTTGTCTACTTGAGGGTTATGTAGGCGCCATCATGGCCTAGTTTTGGGTCATGACAGTGTGGTAACAGAGCACTAGGTTCATCGGTCTCACAAGTACAAGATCAAGGTGTCTAGTAGAGTCTCGTGGATCGGTACAATGACGTTCATATCCTATCTGCGAGAGGCTATAGGACATTCCCTAAGAAAGATTTCATCTTGTTTGATTCCTTATCGTGCTTCCTTGACTTGATCAACTTCTAAGTATCTTTGTTTCACTTTTTCTCAGATGGTTCGAACGAGATTTGTAGCAGGTGAGGACGAGGTCCCTACACATGCGGTTAGAGCCCCAACTAGGGGATGGGGTAGAGGTTGACCCAGAGGTCGAGGTAGGGGTCGGGCTGTGGTGCCAGCTCAGGCCCGGTCTAGACTACCGTCACCAGAGCTTGAGGATAGGGTTGATGAGGTATAATATGAGTTGTAGGGAATGGGGCCAGCCCAACATCCAGTAGGTTTCGTGGCTACTCCAGTGTTGCAGGACACTTTGGTTCAATTATTAAGGTTTGTTGAAGGTATGACTCTACCAGTAGCTTCGCTCGGTACTCCGATTGGTTCCTTAGTTAGAGACAAGGCTCAGACTTCATCTCAGGCGGTAGCATAGGGTTAAGGAGTGCAGACTGCTTCTGTGGCTCCTAGATTAGAGGTATTGCCAGTCCCTACAGTTATTCCACCTATCCCAGCCAGGCCAATTCTGTCTTTTGTGAAGTAGGAGGTGCTTGGTAGGTTTCTTAGATTGGGTCCTCCAAGGTTTTTGTGTGCTTCTCGGTACGATGAACATGATTTTTTGCCTAGCTGCCAGGAGAGATTGTATAATTTGGGGTTAGTTGAGTCGCATGGAGAAGATTACACCGCATTTCAGCTGGATGGTCCAGAAACATAGTGGTGGAGGTCATATGTAGCTTGCATACCAACCAGGTCACCTCCTCTTACTTGGGAAAAGTTCTCCATAACTTTTCTAGAGAAGTATGTACCGTGTCGTGTAACACCCCAAAACTTCTAAGCCTAGACTCAACTCAGAAAACTAGAAAGAAATAAAATTTTCAACTGTCAGTCATTCCACGAATCAAATCCATGAGCCGTGGAACAGTCCACAAGTTGTGGACTGGACTGATGAAACTCAGAACACAGGCCAGCCCCTTTGAGGTCAGGACCACAAATAGGAATGACGGACCGTAGAAGTTTCCACGGGTCATAAAAGTTGCCCGTGAAAACTTCTTACAGTTGAACTCCTAGGATCCACAATCCGTGGAAGTTTCCACGAGTCGTGGACCACACTCGTGAAACTTATATCTAGCAACCCAAACTTCATGTACTGAGAACCATGAGAGGGTTTCATGGGTCTTGAATCCAAGTCGTGGAACTCAGACCCGCAACCTATCAAAAAAAGGCCCAGAAACAACGACAGGGTTCCACGAGTCATGGTTCTTATCCGTGGAACCTGAGTCGCGAATTTCAGTAGTTTTCTTTTAATTAATTCAAGGGCATTCCAGTATTTTCCCTACCCTTTTAATTCAAAACCTTAGTCATGTTGGGAGGTAATTAAAGGGATTTTCACTTTTATTTCCCCATTCTCCCTAAAATAATCAGGCTTAGAAAGAAAAGAAGAAAAAGGGCAATAGATTTGCTCAAGAACAAGCATAAGGTTCCTTCAAGCTCAGCCCCAAAATCAAAGGGATTTCTCCATAGATTCTTCTCCAGGTATGTGGGATTTCACCAGTGGGTTCCTTTCACCCATTGGGTTACTAGATTCAGCCCAGTTCTTCAGTTCTCCATGAATTATTCAGACCTAGGGTTCCTAAATCTTAGGGATTCCTTGCAATTCAGATGCTATTGCTTAAGTATTATTAATTACATGTTTCTTGGAGAATTAGCATAGTCACATGTACATATTTCAGTAACCCTAGCTTGTGCTAAAGTTCAGTATTTATAATTTATACTTGCTAGGCCGATAATTCAAGCAATCATGCTTCAAAATAGAATGCCATCATGTTCCAGTATATATATATGTTGCATTCTCAGTTGATTATCAATATTTGAGCTATCCAGTACTTCAGTTGCATTGTATTGCTTATACATCCAGTTGGGAGCAGGCTTAGTACCGAGCGAATGAAGGGATAAGGGCTCTACTGTCAGCTTTAGGCTAAGACGTTTAGTAACAGTCCCTAAGCCCCAGAACTACGGTGCCACCATAGGTATAAAGGAGGTCAGCTGTCAGCTTTAGGCTGGTCACCCCTGTCCCTTAAGGACATCAATTTAGTGGATCCACGTCAGACTTGTTTATACCCCTGGCAAGGTATGAACACCCTTCCATCCAGGGTTATTGGTTGGCCCCATAATTAGCTCAGCTTGGGGTATGTCGGTAAATAGTATCTCCCACTGTCAGATTCATCTTTGCATTGACCTTGTGTTCAGTTATTCAGCTCAGCTCAGCATGTTTCAGTATTCATGCTATTTACTTGGTTATTGCATTCATTTTATCTCACTTTATGTTTCAGTATATATTTCCATGTTCAGTCTTTATGTTGTTTAGCTTAGTATATATCTCGCATGCTCAGTACATTCAAAGTACTGATTCATACTTTTGTGCTACATTATTGTATGATGTAGGTTCAGGCGCTCAGTATCCAGACCGCGTTTAGCTTAATTTTCCAGTCCTTACTCACCAGCTTCAGGGGTGAGTCCTCATAGTTCGAGGACGATAGACATGTTTATTTATTTAAGTTTTATATTTCAGTTTCAAACTATTAGAGTTAGGTGAGGGCATGTCCCAACAACTCATACCAGTTAGAGGCTTTCAGATATAGACTAGATTCAGCTATTGAGTTGTTAGTGTAGTTTTTCAGACCTCCTTATACCCTTATATATGTTTCATATTCAGACATGTTTTGGGATCTTTCCCACTTTAGATATTAAATTATTTCAGTTTCCGCACAGTGTATGTTTTATCAAAAATTGTTAGATATTCTAGACCATGGGTTAGCTTGG
Source organism: Jaltomata sinuosa (assembly GCA_003996215.1). Classification (NCBI taxonomy): domain Eukaryota; kingdom Viridiplantae; phylum Streptophyta; class Magnoliopsida; order Solanales; family Solanaceae; genus Jaltomata; species Jaltomata sinuosa. The sequence continues at coordinate 194,904 of QJPP01001998.1, read as the reverse complement.
GATCACTTGTGACACTGAGCACCGTGTTGCTTCTAGGGGTAGCCTCAAGGCGTGACAAACTTGGTATCAGAGGATCAAGTTCAGGTGTCCTAGGGTGTCTGAAATCCACGTCAAGTAGAGTCTTCTTCATGGGTATGGAGCATGCCACACTTATGGGTGAGAAGCTATGAGATGTCATTAGGAACAACTTCTCTTCTTTACTTTCTAGCTCGTGCTCTAGAGTGTGAACTCTATTTAGTCTCCTCCTAGCTCATGCTCTTCGTGTTATAGAAAATGCCTCCTCAAAGAGCCAACGCCAAGAATCAGCCAGCACCAGCAACTCTCGCAGACCCTCTGAATGAGCAAGTTACCCATGCTAAATTCAGGGCTACTTTTCAGGTGCTTGCTCAGGCCATAACCGCTCAGGTGAATTAGCAGGCTGTGGCACCAGCTCCACCTCAGACCAACTCTACCATAGCTAAAATTCGGGAATTCACTCGGATGAACCCTTCGAAATTTCATGGGTCCAAGTCAGAAGAGGATCCACAAGAGTTTCTTGATGATATCCAGAAGGTGATAGATATTATGGGCATCACTCCGGTCGAGAATGCAGATTTAGCCGCTTATCAATTGAAGGGAGTGGGAAATACTTAGTATCAGTTGTGGAAGGAGTCTCATTGTGCTAATGCAGGTCCAGTGGATTTGGACCACTTCAAGACTGCATTTTTGGACAGGTTTTTCCCACTTGAGCTCAAGGAAGCCAAGGTCCAAGAATTTATCAACTTGAAGCAAAATGACATGAGCGTGAAGGAGTACGCACTCAAGTTTACTCAGTTGTCTAACTATTCTCCGGCGATAGTAGCTGACTCCAGGGCCTGTATGAGTAAGTTCGTATCTGGTGTGTCTGATGATGTGGTCAAGGAGTGCAAGACTGCTATGCTGGTTAAGGAGATGGATTTTTTCTGGTTGGTGACTTATGCCTAGCAGATCAAAGAGGAAAAGATCAAGGAAAATGGAGGAGATAGTAAGAGAGCTAAAACATGTGACTTCAACTACTCTCAACAGAGGTCAGAGGGTCGTAATCATTCTCAGTTCTGTCACAAATCTTCAGCTCTATCCCCATCTTCTGCTAGTGCCCAGTGCCTAAGTTCAGACAAGATCGACAAGATAGGGCGCCAGGCTCTAAGTCCCAAGGTACAGTTACTAGCGGACACACTCATCCAGTTTGCAAGAAGTATGGTAGGAACCACCTAGGTGAGTGTATGGCTGGCAATGTAAATAGCTTTTTGTGTGGCAAGCCAGGCCACAAAATAAGGGATTGTCCACCAGCTTCATAGAAGGGCAAGGATGCTCGCCCACAAAATCAGGCTAGTTCTACAGCAACTCCAGTAGGTTTTCCCACTCAGTAGGGTGCCTCATATGGTACAGATGGTGGTCAGTGCCAAAACAAGATCTATGCTCTTCAGACGCGACAGGACCAGGAGGATTCTCTTGATGTGGTCACGGGTATGTTACAAGTCTTTATTTTAGATGTTAATGCATTGTTAGACCCAAGGGCTACACTTTATTTTGTAACTCCATATATAACAATGAATTTTGGTGTCAGTCTAGAAATCCTCCTAGAACCCTTCTCAGTCTCTACTCCAGTTGGTGATTCAATTATAGCTAGACAGATATACAAAAATTGCCCTGTCACAGTTTTCCAAAAAATCACCTCAGCCAATCTTGTAGAGTTAGAATTGACTGACTTTGATATTATTCTAGGCATGGATTAGTTACATTCCTTTTATGCTTCAGTTGACTGTAGAACTAGGATCATTTGGGTTTCATTTCCAAATGAGCCAGTCTTAGAGTGGAAGGGTAGTACCTCAGTGCCTGTAGGTCGATATTTCTCTTACCTTAAGGCCAGAAAAATTATTTCCAAAGGGTATATATACTATCTTGTTCAGGTTAAGGATTAAAACTACAAAACCCCAACTCTTAAGTCAATGCCAGTGGTGAATGAGTTCCCAGAAGTGTTTCTAGAAGATCTTCCGGGAGTTCCTCCCGAAAGGGAAATCAACTTCAGAATAGATCTCCTTCTAGATACCCAGCCTATTTCGATTCCTCCTTACAAAATGGCTCTAGCTGAGCTTAAGGAATTGAAAGAACAGTTGAAAGACCTTCTAGATAAGGTCTTCATCAGCCCCAATATCTCTCCATGGGGTTCTCCAGTACTTTTCATGCGTAAGAATGATGGTTCTCTCAGGATGTGCATCGACTACCGTCAGTTGAACAAAGTCACAATCAAGAATAAATATCCTATCCCCAGGATTGATGACTTGGTTGACCAACTTTAGGGTGTTAGTTTCTTCTCTAAGATAGACCTCAGGTCCGGCTACCATCAACTCAGAGTCAAAAATTGAGACATTCCGAAGACAACCTTCAAAACTCGGTATGGTAACTATGAATTTATAGTTATGTCTTTTGGAATAATGAATACTCCTACAGCTTTCATGGACTTAATGAACAGGGTGTTCAAGCATTATGTAGACCTGATCATCATAGTCTTCATTGATGATATACTCATATATTCTTTGAGCGAGGAAGAGCATGCAGACCACTTGAGATTGGTGTTGTAAACTCTCAAGGATCGCCAACTATTCGCCAAATTCAGTAAGTGTGAATTCTGGTTGAAATCAATTGCTTTTCTTGGTAATATGGTGTCTAGTGAGGGCATCCAAGTTGATTCTCAGAATATTGAGGCAGTGAAGAACTTGCCCATACCCACCTCTCCAACTGACATCAAGAGTTTCTTAAATTTGGCTGGTTATTACATGTGGTTTGTGGAAGGATTTTCATGCATAGCTACCCCATTGACCAAGTTGACTTAGAAAAAGTTCAAGTTTCAGTGGTCAGATGAGTGTGAGAAAAGCTTCCTAGAACTGAAGACCAGATTGACTACAACTCCTGTTTTGACTCTACCAGAGGGTTCAGATGGCTTGTGGTTTATTGCGATGCATCTAGGGTCGGCCTGGGTTGTGTTTTGATACAGAAGGGTAAGGTCATATCTTATGCCTCCAGAAAACTTAAAACACATGAGAATAAATACTCAACTCATGACCTTGAACTTGCAACTGTTGTGTTTGCCTTAAAGATCTGGAGACATTACTTGTATGGTGTACATGTTGATGTATTCACAGATCATAAAAGCCTTCCAGTATGTGTTAACCCAGAAGGATTTGAATCTTCGTTAGAGAAGATTGCTCGAATTCCTCAAAGACTATGATATAATTATGCTCTACTATCCGGGTAAGTCCAATATAGTGGCTGATGCCCTCACCACACTTTCCATGGGTAGTGTGTCACATGTTGAGGAAGAAAAGAAGGAACTAGCTAGAGATGTTCACATGCTTGCTCGTTTAGGGGATTTCCTTATGGACACGATAGATGATGGTGTGATAGTCCAGAACGGGTCAGAATCTTCATTGATAGAAGAGGTTAAAGAGAAACTGGACAGTGATCCCATCTTGCTTTAGTTGAAAGGTATAGTTCATCAGAAGAGAGTAGAGATTTTCTCCCAAGGGGGAGATAGGGTGCTTCGCTACTAGGGTCATTTATGTGTACCTAATATGGGTGAGTTGAGGCAGCAAATCCTTACAGAAGCCCATAATTCCAGATATTCTATTCTTCTTGGTGCCACTAAGATGTACTGTGATCTACGGGAAGTCTATTAGTGGAACAACATAAAGAGGGACATTGCATATTTTGTGGCTAATTGTCCCAACTATCAGCAGGTTAAAGTAGAACATCAGAAACCAAAAGGTGTGACTCAGGATATCAGCATTCCCACTTGAAAGTGGGAGGTGATCAACATGGATTTCATTATGGATTTACCTCGTACTCGCAGACAACACAACTCTATTTGGGTGATAGTGGACATGGTTACTAAGTCAGCTCACTTCTTGGCTGTCAAGACTACAGATTTAGTGAAGGACTATGCCAGACTCTACATCAATGATATAGTCAGGTTTCATAGGGTTCCCTTGTCTATAATCTTTGATAGGGGTCCTCAGTATACATTTAATTTTTGGAGATCATTTCATAAAGGTCTTTGTACTCGGGTGAATCTCAGTACAGTATTTCATCCGCAGATGTATGGTCAGGCAGAGTGTAATATTTATACCTTGGAGGACATGTTGAGAGCTTGTGTAATCGATTTCAAAGGTAGTTGGGATGATCACCTACCTCTCAAATAGTTTGCCTACTATAACAGTTTCCATTCCAACATTCAGATGGCCTCATACGAGGCACTTTATGGGGGTACATACAGGTCACTGGTTAGTTGGTTCAAAGTAGGTGAAGCAGCCTTGATTGGGCCAAATTTGGTTCATGAGGCCATGGAGAAAGTTTAGCTCATCAGAGAAAGACTAAAGATAACTTAGAGTCGTCACAATTCCTATGCAGATGTGAGGAGAAGGGACTTAGAGTTTGAGATCAACGATTGGGTCTTCCTGAAAGTGTCACCTATGAAGGGTGTGATGAGATTTGGCAAGAAAGGAAATCTCAGTCCCAGATATGTAGGTCCCTACATAATCTTGAAAAGGATTGGTAATGTGGCTTCCGAGTTAGAGTTACCAGCAGAACTAGCAGCGATTCATCCAGTCTTTCTCATTTCCTTGTATAAGAAGTGTGTGAGTGATTCGACATTGATAGTACCTTTAGAAAGTGTGGCTGTAAAGTATAGCCTCACCTATGAGGAGGTTCCAGTTGATATTCTAGACCATCAGGTACATAGGTTGAGGAATGAAAATGTCACTTTGGTGAAGGTTTTATGGAGGAATCAGTCCAGCGAGGGAGCTACTTGGGAAGCAAAAGCAGCCATGACGGCCAAGTAACCTCACCTCTTCCCTTCCGATTCAGTTTCAGCTTGAGGTAATAGTTCCTCTTCAATTTCTCAGTTTACTCTTGTGTAATTTAGTCTCAGTATCATGTTCCCTAATTTATCCTTGCATTTCACCATGTTTGCATGTCCACAGAACTAAGTTCAGTTAGACATCAGTTTCAAGTACTTAGTTGGTAGAGATTGCAGCTCTTTCCCTCCAAACTCCTTGTTTAGTCTTCATTCAAGGACGAATTATCCCAAAGGGGAGATATTGTAACACCCCAGAACTTCCAAGCCTAGACTCAGATCAGAAAACCAGAAAGAAATAAAATTTTCAACTGTTAGTCATTCCATGAGTCAGATCCACGAGCCGTGGAATAGTCCACGAGTTGTGGACTGGACTCGTGGAACTCAAAATAAAGGCCAGCCCCTCTGAGGTTAGGACCAAGAATAGGAATCAAGGACCGTAGAAGTTTTCACGGGTCATAGAAGCTGCCCATGAAAATTTCTTACAGTTGAACTCCCAGGTTCCACGATCCGTGAAAGTTTCTATGAGTCATGGACCACACTCGTGGAACCCATATCCTGTAGCCCAAACTTCCTGTACTGAGAACCATGAGAGGGTTCCATGAACCGTGGATGGTTCCATGGGTCGTGAACCCAACTCGTGGAACTCAAACCCACATCTTGACAAAAAAGGCCCAGGAACTACGACAGGGTTCCACGAGCAATGGAAGTTTCCACGAGTTGTGGTTCCTATCCGTGGAACCTGAGTCGCCAATTTTAGCAATTTTATTTTAATTAATTCAGAGGCATTCTAGTCTTTTACCTACCCTTTTAATTCCAAACCTTATCCATTTTGGGAGGTAATTAAAGGGATTTTCACTCTTATTTCCCCATTCTCCCTAAACTAATCAGACTTAGAAAGAAAAGAATAAAAGGGACGATAGTTTTGCTCAAGAACAAGCAGAAGGTTCCTTAAAGCTCAGCTCCAAAATCCAAGGGATTTCTCCATAGATTCTTCTCCAGGTATGTGGGATTTCACTAGTGGGTTCCTTTAACCCATTGGGTCCCTAGATTCAGCCCTGTTCTTCAGTTATCCATGAATTATTCAGACCTAAGGTTCCTAAACCTTAGGGATTCCTTGCAATTCAGATGCTATTGCTCAAGTATTATTAAATATATGTTTCTTGGAGAATTAGCATAGTCACATGTATAGAATTCAGTAACCCTAGCTTGTGCTAAAGTTCAGTACTTATAATTTATACTTTCTAGGCAGATAATTCAAGCAATCATGCTTCAGAATAGAATTCCATCATGTTCCAGTATATATATATATATGTTGCATTCTAAGTTGATTATCAGTATTTGAGCTATCAAGTACTTCAATTGCATTGTATTGCTTATACATTCAGTTGGGAGTAGGCTTAGTACTGAGCGAACGAATGGATGAAGTCTCTATTGTCAGCTTTAGGCTGAGATCTTTAGTAACAGTCCCTAAGTCACAGAACTATGGTTCCACCATTGGTATAAAGGGGGTCAGCTATCAGCTTTAGGTTGGTCACCCTTGTCCCTTAAGGGCATCAGTTTAGTGAATCCACGTCAGACTTGTTTGTACCCCTGGAATGGTATGAACACCCTTCGATCCATGGTTACAGGTTGGCCCCATAGTTAGCTCAACTTGGGGTATGTCAGTCAATAGTAGCTCCCACAGTGAGATTCATCTTTGCATTGACCTTGTGTTCAGTTATTCAGCACAACTCAGCATGTTTCAGTATTCATGTTATTTACTTGGTCAATGCATTCTGTTTATCTCTCACTTTATGTTTCAGTATATATTCCATGTTCAGTCTTTATGTTGTTTAGTTTAGTATATATTCCGCATGCTCAGTACCTTCAAAGTACTGACGCATACTTTTGTGATACATTATTGTATGATGTAGGTTCAGGCACTCAACATCCAGACCGTGTTTAGCTCAATTTTCTAGTCTTTAGACAACAGCTTCAGGGGTAAGTCCTTATTGTTTGAGGATGATAGACATGTTTATCTATTTAAGTTTTATATTTCAGTTTCAGACTATTATAGTTAGCTGGGGGCATGTCCCAGTAACTCATACCAGTTAGAGGCTTTCAGAAATAGACTAGATTCAACTATTGAGTTATTAGTGTTGTTTTACAGACCTCATTATACTCTTATATATATATTTCATATTCAGGCATGTTTTGGGCTCTTTCCCACTTCAGATATTAAATTGTTTCAGTTTCTGCACAGTGTATGTTTTATAAAAAAATGTTAAATATGCCAAACCATGGGTTAGCTTGGAGTCACTTGCGACACTGAGCACCATGTTGTGTCTAGGGGGTAGTCTTGGGGCATCACATGTAGCATGGAGGAGCATTTAATGGATCAATTTGCTACGTTAGAGCAGGGGTCCATGTCTACTTTTGAGTATGAGGTTCACTTTTATCAGTTGTCCAGGAACGCCACTATGATTCTACCCACCGAGCACGAGAGGGTGCATCATTTTGTCTGAGGATTAACTTTACACCTCCACTTGGCTATAGAGGGTATGGTAGCATTAAGCTAGCCTTTTCTAGAGGTAGTAGACCATGCCCGCACTATTGAGGGAGTACTTCACGAGGCCTAAGGGGGAAACCATAAGAGGCCCCGCTATCAGGGTAGTTTCAGCGATTTAGAGGCCCGTGGTAATGACTATTATAGTAGATGTCAACACTAGCAGTGTTTCTAACTGAGTCAGCTTGTTCAGGCGGTATTACAGATTGTTGAGGCTCAGAGTAGCCAAAGTATTATTCCTGCTTGATAAGGTGCTCATTCAGGGTCCACAGGTTGTGTTGGTCATTCTGATTTAGCTGGGTCTTCACAGTGGAGTATGGTTGGTTGGGGTTGTTATAAGTATGGCAAGATAGGCCACTTTGCTAGAGAGTGTCCATTGACACAACACCATAAGCGACATGATCAGATGGTTCAGGCCCCCAAAGCTCCAGTACCTCCAGCCAGAGGTGGTGCACATGGTAGTAGGGTGGTCCCTAGGGTACTAGAAGTGGTCCTCAATCCAGTAGATCAGGTGGTCATGGTGGTCAGGGCCAGATGTATGCAGTTCCAGGCCGGACAGAGGCTGAGGCTTCAGATGCTGTCATCATAGGTACTATCTCCATTTGTCATCAGTCTGCTTCTGCCTTGTTTGATTCGGGGTCTACATTCTCTTATGTATTTGCTTGTTATGCTACTCATCTAGAGTCTGCTTGTGAGTCATTGCCAGCGTCTTTGTGTGTATCTACCCTAACAGGAGATTCTTTAGTAGTGGATCAGGTTTATTGGTCTTGGGTGGTGACTATCCTGGGGTACAACACGTGGGTAGACTTGGTTGTACTTGATATGGTTAATTTTGATGTGATCTTAGGCATGGATTAACTTTCTTCTTATCATGTGGTCTTGGATTGCTTCGCCAAGACTGTTACTCTATGGATGCCTGGTATCCCTTCTATCATTTAGAAGGGTGATGATAGCCACATGCCGAGGGGAGTTATATCTTTCCCGAGTGTGCACCGGTTGGTTGGGAAGGAGTGCTTAGCCTCTCTTGCCTACGTCTATGATACTAGTGCACCATACCTTCCCTTGAGTCAGTTCCTATGGTATGCAAGTATTCAAATGTGTTTCCTTCTGATCTTCTGGGTCTTCCTCCTGATCGTGACGATGATTTTGGTATTGATGTCAAGCCGGGCACCACGCCCATTTCTATTCCACTATATCGAATGGCACCAGCTGAGTTGAGGGAGCTTAAGGATCAGCTTCAGGATCTATTGAGTAGAGGGTTCATCAGGCCAAGTGTGTCTCCATGGGGTGCTCTGGTTCTGTTTGTGAAGAAGAAGGACGGGTCCATGCGTATGTGTATTGACTACATATAGTTGAATAAGGTGACAGTTAAGAACAGGTATTCGATGCCGTGTATTAATGATTTGTTTGACCAACTACAAGGTGAAGCGGTGTTCTCTAAGATTGATTTGAGGTTCGAATATCACCAGTTGAGGATCAGGGCTGCAGACATCCCAAAGACTGCATTTAGGACTCAATACGGCCATAATGAGTTCCTAGTCATATCTTTTGGGTTGACTAATGTCCCAGCACTATTTATGGAGTTGATGAACCATGTGTTCAGTGTCTACTTGGACTCATTTATGATTGTGTTCATCAATGATATTCTGATTTACTCGTGGAGTAGAGGGGAGCATGAGCAATATCTTAGAGTTGTACTTCAGACCTTGCGAGACCATTAGTTGTATGCCAAATTCACTAAGTGTGAGTTTTGGCTTGAGTTTGTGGCATTATTAGGGCACGTGGTATCCAAGGATAGGATTATGGTAGATCTGGCGAAGATTAAAGAAGTTTGTGATTGGGCTAGGCCTACTTCTCCTATCGAGTTTCATAGTTTCATTGAGTTGGCAGGTTATTATAGATGATTTATGGAGGAGTTTTCTTAGATAGCAGCTTCATTGACTAGATTGACTCAGAAGAATGTTCCCTTCGAGGTGGTAAGATAAGTGTGAGGCGAGCTTTCTGAAGCTCAAGGCCTTGTTGACTTCAGCTCCCATTCTTACTCTTCCAGTTGAGGGTCAGGGTTTCAGCGTGTATAGTGATACTTCAGGTATTAGTTTGGGTTGTGTATTAATGCAGCAAGGCTGAGTTATTTCATATACTTCTAGATAGTTGAAGGTTCACGAGAGGAACTACTCTACACATAACTTGGATTTAGCAGTGGTAGTCTTTGTGTTAAAGATTTAGAGGCATTAACTTTATGGCATGCATTGTGAGATCTTCAATGACCATCGGTGTCTTCAGTACAGTTTCAGCCAGAAGGATCTAAATTTGAGGTAGCGTAGGTGGTTGGAGTTACTGAAGGACTATGACATCTCTATTCTTTATCATCCGGGTAAGGCAAACATGCTAGCGGATGCCTTGAGCCGGAAGGCAGTGAGTATGGGTAGCTTGGCTTTCTTAGAGATAGAGGAGTGACCTTTAGCTTGGGACATCCAGCCCTTGGCTAACAGGTTCGTTAGACTTGATATTTCTAAGCCAGGCCATATTCTTGTTTGTGTTGAGGCTAGATCTTCCTTGTTGGAGTAGATTCGAGCACAACAGTTTGATGATGCAATGTTGAAGATCATTCGTGAGAAAGTGTTGAGCGGGGAAGCTAGGAAGGCGATCTTTGATTCAGAGGGTGTTCTGAGGATCGAGGGTCGTATCTGCATTTCTAGAGTTGGTGACTTGGTTAGATTGATCTTGGAGGAGGCTGGATATTCCATTCATCCTAGGGCAGTGAAGATGTACCGTTACTTGAGGCAGCACTACTGGTGGTGTGGGATGAAGAGGGATATTTTAGCTTTTATGTCTAGGTTCTTGAACTATCAGCATGTGATGTTTGAGCACTAGAGTCCAGGTGGTTTATCTCAGAGGCTACGCATTCCCGAGTGGAAATGGGAGCGTATAGCTATGGACTTTATAGTTGGGTTACCATGTACCTTATAGAGGTTTGATGCTATTTGGGTCATTGTGGATAGGTTTACAAAGTCTGCTCACTTTTTTCCAGTTCAGACTTCCTACAGTTCCGAAAGGTTTGCTCAGATCTACATTCGAGAGATTGTGCATTTTCATAGTGTACCAGTTTCTATCATTTCTGACCATGTTACTCAGTTCACTTTGCATTTCTAGAGGTCTATTCAGAGAGAGTTGGGTACTAGAGTTGAGCTTAGCACCACTTTTCATCTGCAGATAAACGATCAATCAGAGCGTACTATTCAGGGTTTAGATGATATATTGAGGGTCTGTGTATTGATTTTGGGGGTCAGTGGGACCAGTTTTTAGCCTTGGCAGAGTTTGCATATAATAATAGTTACCATTCCAGCATTTAGATGGCCCGTTTGAGGCTTTGTATGATAAGTGGTGCAGATCTCCAATGGGTTGGTTTGATGCTTTTGAGGATAGGCTATGGGGTACCGACTTGCTTCGTGATTCTATGGATAAAGTTCAAGTCATTCATAAGAGACTTTGCATTGCTAAGAGTAGGCATAAAAGTTATGCTGACCGGAGAGTACAAGATCTAGAGTTCATGGTTGGTGATAGTGTGTTACTTCAGGTGTCGCCCATGAAGGGCGTGATGAGGTTTTGGAGGAAAGGTAAGCTAAGTCCTAGGTTTATTGGGCCATTCAAGATCCTTCGCCATGTTAGAGTGGTTGCTTATGATTTAGCCTTACCTCCTACTCTTTTTAGTGTGCATCCTATTTTTCATGTCTCTATGCTGCGGCAATATATTCTAGATGAGTCTCACGTGCTTTAGTTAGAGTTGGTTCAGTTGGATGAGTCCTTAGCATTTGAGGAGGAGCCTGTTGCCATTTTGGATAGACACGTTAAGAAGTTAAAGTCTAAGAAGATCTCGTCAGTTAAGGTTAAGTGGCAGCATCGTCCTGTTGAGGAGGCTACTTGGGAGATTGATACTGACATGTAGACCCGCTACCCTCGTCTTTTCGAGTCATCAGGTACTATCCTTTTCCTAACTTTTGAGGATGAAAGTCCTTTTCGTAGTAGATGTTGTAATGACCTTCCAGGTCATTTTCTATTTTAGGTGATTTTTCTGCGTTCGAGCTTTCCCTCAGCGACTAAAGGTCATTTATGACCTGTTGGGACTGACAGTTTGGTGCCCAGGCCGTTCGTTAGCTTATTATGACCATTTCCCTATTTTAGAACTTGAACTTAGAAAATCCTTGACTTCTGTCAGCTTTTTTGGTAAACATGCTTAGAATCAAATTCTAACAGTTTCGTTAGCTCCGGAATAGGGATTTTGGTCTAGTGGGACCCTTGGTGTGGGTATGAGTACTTTTAGTTTGGTTTTGTGTTGCTTTATGTGTTTTCAAGCTAGTTTGACTGGTAGAGTTGACTTTGGTTAGCTTTTGGAGAAGACGGCCTCAGATGGGAATTCTGTCAATGCTGTTAGCTCCAGAATGTTGACTTTAGGCTAGGGGGACCGTTGGGTCAGGTCCCAAGGCTTCCGAACTTATTTTGGGGTATTGAGTTACGAGTTGGTTTTGGGCATAGGGCCTAATTTTTGTTAAAACAATCTCCGTTGGGAGTTTTGTCGATTCCATTGAGTCCTTAATGCTATTTCTTGTAGGGTAGCATGGTTGGCTTGTGTTCACGGGGTTTTGAATAAATCTCGAGGGTTCATCGGGAGACTTTTTAGCCTTGGTGCATTGTTGGTTGCTTCTATATTGTTGCAGACTAGTTTGGCCATCATGACCGCGAGGTGGCTGTCGTGCTCGTGATGGTCTAGTTTCTTGACCATCATGATCGCGTAGGTTGACCTTGCGACTGCAATGAAGCAAGATGGGGACCCGCACCAGCTTTCTCTATGCGATTCCATGGTTGGACCATCGCGACCGCGATGGTCTTGCCAGCATATTTTCACGATAGCATGGGGTCCCTCGCGATCGCGATGAAGGACCCAAGGAAGCTATTTAAGCTGCCAACTTTATTTTCTCCTCCACAAATTCTAATTTCCTCCATTCTTGATCATTCAAGCTCCGGTTCTAGCTCTCCCCTTTCAGTCTACTTAACCGGGTAAGTCCCCTCCCCCCTTTCTCTTTTTCGTTGATTTAATTCTCCTTGATCCCGTGAATTCCCGCTGGTTTTCCCTTGAAGTTCCCTTGAACTAGTAGGACTTAGGGGCTATTTTGAGCTCTGAAATGAGTTCCGCTCGTGCTCAACTTTTAGGTATGGGATCTTTAAACCATTGCGAACATAATTGTGAATTTTATTTCCTGTTTTATTGTGCGAGCCCCAAGGGTGTTTTTCGACATGATTTTTGGCTCGATTTTCTATATAGCAATATGGGTGTCAATCTTCTCGTCTTGACACCTGGATAATATTCTTGATAGCGTGGCATCTTTCTGAGGATATTCAGAAGGTGAAGGCATACGAGTGAAGGTTTGTATTTATGGTTTGGCCCCGAGGTAGGTTATAGTTTACTTCCTAGATTGAGTTTAGTTAGATTATATGTATTATATGTTACTGGAATGTTAGGTTGGACCTTAGGTTAGGATTAGGCTAAATTCTGTTACTTTTATTAAATTGGCCATTCGGAATCATAACTTAGAATTATTATGATTATCCTTAGCCTAGAACCTCGTAGCATCGTTGTGACTAACATAGAATCCTTAGTATCCTTTTAGGAGGTTTTAGAGATAGAGTAGATGCTTGTAGTTGATTTCATTGGTATCTTCCCATTATTCCACCTTAGTATCAGTTGTGTGTGTAACTGTGGGCCGAGACCATAGCATGGATTTGGCGGAGTTCTAGGTCAGTTCCCTTGATTTGGAGGGTATTTTGCCCTGTTTTGCCTTGTTGTGTGCTATTTTCTCTGATTATGGATATTTCATGTTCATACTGCATTGCATATCATCGATATAGAAAAGAAGGGTGTTTCAAAGGTTTTTTGTTCAAACTTGAAGTTCACTTCGGCTACTATGATTTTCGTATTTTAAATGAGTTATATTGAGTCTTACTACAGATTTTGGAAGGAAAAAGGGAAAACACTATTCTATGTATATATTTATAGTCCTACGCAGTATTCTGGACCCCCGATGCGCTATTCCAGATTTTTACTTCCTATTTACATACATATATATGCGCATAGTCTGATGCGGTATTTCTGGCGCCCGATGCGGTATTCCGGGTTTATACTATTATGAATTCATACATTACATCATCTCCCATTGCATTGTATTGACTTTGGTGCATTTGGGTTGTCAGTTGATTTCAGAGTGATCTTGTTATTATTTCATTTTTGTTGGTTTGGTTGGTTCTTTTTTCAGTTTTATAACTAGATTTAGGTGGATCCCTTTATTTTCGTGTACTTTCCTATAATTTATTATACATATTATCTCTCTGCGCCAGGTCGACCTATGATGCCTACTGGGTACATATTGTCTTGGTACTCATACTACACTCTGCATCATTTTCTGATACAACACCTAGTACGAGCCACCCACACTGATCCTCCAATCGTTCGAGGCCTATTACAGTTCAGATAGCAGTGAGCTCCTGGCGGCTTAGAGACTTTACAGGCATTCCATTTTGTATTTTAGTCTATATTTTGTATTTTGGATAAACAGAGTCTGATGTATAGATACTCCGTACTTTAGTCGCTCTTGTACAGGTGATACCATGTCCAGGTTGGTTCTCGTGTATGTTTTATCTTCTTGGTCACTTTAGGGCCATCTTTTGTATATTTAGTACAGTTGGTATGTATATATGCTATTGGCCCTATCTCCCTTATTTATGTCTTCCGCTTTTCTTGCTTTAACTGCTTTTATTGTCTTCCGCATTGTTGGGTTTGGCTTTCCTAAAGGAGGGTTATGTAGGCGCCATCATGGCTCGGTTTTGCGTCATGACAAAAAGTACAGGAGCCGCTACTAAATATACAAGTGCCTCTGAATATACAAAAGAGTCAGTTAAGCCCCGATAGCCAGGAGCTCACCTTATGTCTCGGATATCAAATGTTGCATGAGTCCCCACGTCAACGGTGATAGCTCACACTAGGATCTGCACTAGGAAGATGAAGAAGTGTAGTATGAGCACCAATTGCAAAGCAACGGGTACCCAGTAGGCATCATAGCCGACTGAGAATATATAAAATATAAAAGCACTATATAGCAGATAAGAAAGAAGAAGTCACAGAAGCAAACAGAGGGAAGCACACGAAAGCTAGTAACAGATAGAAGGAATTAGTAATACAAGTACGATATGCTAGCAACAGAAGATATATCGCAGGACACAGGTGAAATAATAGAGAACACACCTAGATCCTTGCAACAATAATATATACAGAAAGTTTAACGAATAGGTGTTATACCAGTAACCTTAAATAATGGGAGAGAAAGAGAGGCAACTAAACATAAGCATGCTAATAAAATAGTCCACAAGGTAAGGATGATCTGAAAGTAAACCAACAAGTAACTATGATATGAACGAGTAAAGCTAGTCTACCTACAATCCCAACGAGTGCCCATACACCCGAGGAATACATAAAAGTGAAAACAAACCCTTCGGCATCCTATACTACTAGAGCGTACACTCAACAAACAACATACAAGGGTGGAATAGTGCATACAATGTATGATATGATATGCCATGCCAGTGGTACCGTATGCACCTCTTTCGGTGCTCGTAGGCCCAACAGATAGGACCCATGGAAGGCTTCCCCCGTATACCTCTATTGCCCTATATACCCCTCCTCTAGCGCTCTCAGCTCGTAGCCTATAGTCTAGATCAGCAAGGTCCATGGAGGTTTACGAGACCGTATATAAGCTCTCAATATCCCAATATGCATGCCTAGAGTCTATTTGGGTCTAAAATCAGTAATAAACCATGTCTAGCACTCTGGCCCTTAGTTCCAAGAACAAACTAAGGATCAAACAAATAAATGAAGGGAAATTAAAGGAGGGAACTTAAAATTAAAGGCGGAATATCAACCACGGACAAAAATTAATCACCCCAATGTTATAAGAAAAGCTCATACAAAATTAGGAGCTTTGAGCTCAAGAGAAAATGGAGGAAAACATTTTAAAGGCTTAGAACAAATGAAGAAGAAGGATCCTTTAAAGCTGCCAGCGACTGGTGCACTTGTGATCTTAATGAAGCAGTTGCATCACTGCAGCAGCCCCCATATGACCATAGGGGCGATGGTCATCAAGACCCCAGCCTCGCAAGCGCAGTCTAAAATGCCACAGGGGCAGCATCACCCAGACGGGCGAAGGAGAACAGGCGCACCCCTTGCTGAGGCTACCAAGACCATATGTGTAGCACCTAGGATGCTGGTGCGGCTGAATAGGTATGGGCAAGGCACAACCGCCATGCCTGTACCATAAATAGCAGCTACCAGCTACAACACAACATATAACCAATTCAATCGCACCCTCGGGGAACATTCCAAACCCCATGGACACAAAGCCAAGATATAACCCTATCAGATATGGCATTCCATACTCAACAAAAATAATGAAAATCTCAAACGATGCAGGTTTAATGAAAAGTAAGCCCCACGCCCAAAAACTAACCTTTAACCAAAATGAAACCCAATAGCCTAAAATGAGTCTGGAAGCCTCGGTACCCAAACCAAAGGTCCCTTTAGGCCAAAGTTGACATTTCAAAGCTAACAGCACTGGCATAATTTCCATCTGAGACCGTCTTCTTTGAATGTTGACCAAAGTCAAACTTCCAAGTTTAACTAGCCTGAAATCTCAGAATGTGAGATAGAACCATACCAAAAGCTTCCAGAACTCGACCAGAGGTCCAACAAGACCAAAATCCATTCTATGGAGCTAACTCAACTGTCAAAATTCAATTTCGAGCAAACTTGCTAAAAATATTGACTAAAATCAATGATTTCCTAAGTTAAAGCTCTAAACAGGAAAATGGTCATAACGACCTAACAAATGGCTTGGCCACTAAACCGCTGGTCTTATCAAGTCATAAATGACTTGGGACTACTATAGGCAAGCTATAACAATGCAAATAAGATGAAAACACGATAATGACCGGAAGGGTCATTACAAATGCACAGTTTTTTGGGTGGGGTGAGGGTTGTGTTCGTGTCCATCCTTAGATTTTTCTTGATGTTTTCTTTTCCCAAGGGTATTTTATTTTGTTGAACCAACATTTTTAGAATACTTTGTGTTTTTTATTATAAATAGGTAGAAGAAAAATATGAAGACTTAGGAAGTTAAAAAATTGTAGAAACCGGCACACTCAAGCATTCTTGTTTGCGAATTTGATACCCCTAAAAAATTTAGAATGTAGTTTGCTGCTTTGATATGTTGATCTGTATGTCTTAGAGTTTGAAATTATGTTTATTGGTTTTGATGATTGTCGCTAAGATTGTATATTGATTGGTTAAGTGGTAGTTGATAGTGAAACCCTGTGCCATGTGTATGTGAGGTACTCTTGTTGTGTTCTTATGTTGTGTGTATAATCTAGAACTTTCCTGGGTAGTCTTGCTAATATCGTAGGATATTTTGATTAGGGAAGGATCATAAGCCTTCTTTTCTATAAGCCCACTAAGACCTGAAAAGGCCTACCCAATGATGTATATAATCCCTAGATCCCTATTTTGGAGTTGTAGTCTATTTTTTGATTAGCCAAACTGCCTCCCATCTTTTTGCAAGTAATCCCTGTTTTGGCCCCAGTCCCACCTTGGACACTAGGCTTCAACTTATGCAAAGTGCCTATGTTGACGTTGGCTGATGTTGGGGAAAATAAAGTGGAAAGTAGGTCTAAAATGTAAGTAACTAGTTGAAGAAAACGGGTGTGGTATGTATGAGAAAAAAAAGAGAAAAAGAAAAGAAAAGAAAAGAAAAAAAGAAGAATAAAAAAATTAAGAAAACTTTAATACAAAAAGAAAGAATAGTTTAGGAATAAACCACACCCAAGCCATGTTGAAATAAAAAAGGGAAGGGAAAAGAAGGGCTAGGAAATAGTGTAGTGTTCAAGGAGGGTTGAGTCACTTATCCATATCTACCATACCCATCCCAAAGCATACATTATAAACTGAACAAGGTCCTATAGTGATCCTAATCTGACTGTCCAATGACAAAAATATAGATTATAAGGGCAAGCCTATGGTATATGTGCGTGCAACATTTGAACTTCTTTTTGAGAGTGAGCGTACTTGTTTATATCATCTCGGTGTCAATTAGATATATTTATGTGGGACGTTCTTTGATTTATGAGGGCACTAGGGTGACATTGTCTAATTGCTAGTTGTAAAAGTTGTGTATCACTGATGTATGCATAGTCATCTATCAATAACATGATGTCAGTCTTTGATTCTTTAGTGTCAACTTAAGATGCTTTGAGTATGCACATCTGTTTTTAAGAAGGGGAGGGGTGAGCTCGTGGAATGTGTGTTTCTAAGTGGTCATGTAAATGCCGTAGACTTCCTAGTTTTTTGATGCCTAAGCGTCGTGTCAGTATAGTCTATTTTAATTGATTGAGGACACGCAATGATTCTAAGTTGAGAATGCTGATGTGCCGAGATTTAATGGCACATTCGATGCTTTTTAACTAAGAATTTTGTAGTTTTTAAGTATGTTTTTGTGTGATATGATGGTAACTTTGGTTTATGTGCAGGGAAATGATGGCCGTAAACACAAGTTGGAGTTTTTGAGTTGAAAACATAAAGTATAAGTCATAAAAGTAAAATGATGATCTGTAGAACCAGTCCACAAATCGGTTTGTCAGCCGTGTAAGAGAATCTACAAACTTACAAGTTGGTCTCAAATTGACAGCTCATTTCATGACACATAAAACCAACAATGGATTGTACTATTAGTCGTAGAAGAGGTTTCATAGAGGTACAATTCAAGCTTTAATCTATGGGCCTTTTGATGGTCTGTGAAACCAATTCACGAATAGTCCTGTAATTCATCGACCAAGGATCCTAGAAGAAGTACTGAAGTGTAAAATCCAAACGACGGTTGATTCTCCATCTTTCATGAGCGTGGATCAAAATGATGGCCCGTGAAGTACTGACGTGGCCAAGTTTTCCTAGTTTATTTAGGACAAGTTTTAATATCTATAAGTACTTTCCTTAGGTGTTCTTTTTTTATGTTACGCTTTCTTATGAATTTTTATGCATTGTGACACATCTTTGGGAGCAGTGTTACGTTATTGATTTTTGTTCTTTGAGATTTTTCTACAATACTTTGAAGTTTAATTGCTAATAAAATTCATGTTTTTTTTTCTTCTCTTGTAAGTTTGTTATTAAGGTTGAAAGACTTTATATGAACCTAAGATTCATCAATTTTGGATGTATAACACAAGGATAATTCACTACTACACTAGATCTTCTGAAGTTATGAAATCATGGGAACACAGTCTTAGTCTTTTCTCACATATTGATTACAAAAATAAAGCTTGAACATTAGTTCCTTGATCACAAATAAGTTGAAATCTTTACCTTTCATGTCTAACCGCCCTAAAAATATTGACTACCGACTGAATAACCACTATTGACAACTTTCTCTCCATATTCTCTGTGGGTCCCAACCTGGTTTGGGTTTTATATTTAAACAATAAATCCTTTATATCTTTCTGGAGGTGTAATTTTGGCATATCATCTATCACAAAAGAGTTGCATTGGATCCATCAGCCAACCAATGATCCCTATGTGTTCCATGAACCTCATTAGCCACATAACTTCTTGTACTGTTGAAGAACATGTAATGAACTCTACTTACATAGTTGACAAGGATATCCATATTTGTTTCTTGCTACTCTATCAAATGGTACAATTATTAAGCAAGAATACATAATCAGAAATCACCTCACGAGCCAAGGTTCATAGAGAGGTAGTTTACCTCATAAGCCGAGGCCTATTGAGAGGTTGTGGCCTTCGTAAGGCAAAGCGATCTAGACTTGGCCAAATGCAAGCCTTTTCCTACTCTAACTTCGTGGGCCCTCCTAGGTGTTTTTAAACATTATAAGTCACACTTAGTCATTTTTAGAGGAGGACGAGTATTTTTGGGAGCACAGAGCAAGAACAAGCACAAGCACACGTCTTTTAGGGTTATTTTTTTAACTCTTTTCATAGCTTAATTATTGTCTAGTGTATGAATTTTATCTTGTGTAACTGAATTATGTGAGGCTAAAAGCCCTCTCCCTAGGGTTATGGCCAATGTATGAACAACTTTAGGTTGTTTATTGATTGTTCAACGGATTCTACCATCCATATGTTATTCTTTTAACCTTATGGTCGACTATTCTATTGACTGTCCATCAATTAGATAAATAGATAATGGCTAGTAGAACTGGATACAGAAAATCTAAGAATAAAACATGGGTTAAGGGGAGTAGGATTCATATGTGTATGGATTAACAGCTAGGATGAAAACGTACCTAGTTTGCCCTGCTTTTGTCACATACATGATGATATATAAATACACTCGCAGAGGTTTACCATATCCCCACTCAATGATGTAGGTGTGAGGCTAATATTATAGTGATTATATGGCTTGAAAAACCATAATCATAATATCAATCATGTGATTAGTAATTCGGTAGATATCTTTAAATGCTTAACAACGATAACAAGATAAAATGGAAATATTACAGCGCCATAGCCTTAGACATTATTTATTTATGTGAACAACTCCTAAATTTCTCATCATCTTTACTTATATTTCTTTTAGTTGAAATCATCAGTAGTATAAACAACCAACCAAAAAATATTGAATTGGCTAACACTGCTTCCATAAGTTAATAGAGAAATTGACTACTTATCAGCAATTAAGTCTCTGTAGATTGCAAAAGCAATCATTTATTACTTGTGATCACGTACACTTGCATGTGTGTTGGGAGGACAACAACTCCTGTGAAACTGTGTCTCTTGTAGAATATCCTCTAAATGAATAATTATCCCACTTGGATCAACAAGAAAAGGTACAACTTCTTTTTCCTCACTTCTTTGGTCTTGAAGATTGTCTTGCTAGTCTACAACTTCATGAAATGACATAGTTCTATTATATCACCGTTACAAGGAAATTCTATGTCTATAAATGTGGCATCTCGTGACTCAAGCTCTGTTATTCTTCCATCTTTATTTTCCCCTTTGGAGATAAAACCTTTTGATTACTTTGAAAACCTATGAAGATGCATTTCTTTTCCCTTAGGTCTAACTTTCCATACTTATGAGAAGAATCATGCACGTATGCTATATAACCCTAAGGTCATAATATATTTGAGTTGAATTTTCTACCTGTCCATAATTCATAGTGTGTGGAAATAACAATCTAAGAGAACACATGGTTAAGTACAAAAGATGCAGACATCAATGTGTCTCCCCAAAAGGAATTTGACAAGTTATCCTGCACCGTCATAGACCTAACCATTTCAAGCAAGCAAATTTCTATTTCTTCACTCAACTATTCAATTTTGGTTGAGGAGTGTATAAAATAGTTAACTGTCTTACGATGATTTTTTATCACATAGATCCTTAAATTGATCTAATAGATACTCACCTCCACGGTTAGTTCTTAACGCTTTTATTCTTAGGTTTAATTGATTCTTCACAAAATTCATAAATTGTCTAAAGCATTCCAATGCTTATTACTTATGGCAGATCAAATAAGCATAAATTTAATGAGTATACTCATCTATGAATGTGATAAAATATGAGGCTCCATTCCATGATCTAACACTCACAGGATCACATATATCATAATTAATGAGTTGTAATGAAAACATAGCTCTGGTTCCCTTTCCAAATGCTTATCTAGTTATTTTTCCTGCTAGATAGTGCTCACAGTTTGGTAGTTCAATTTTAGTTAAAGACCTGACCAGTTCTTCTTTTGCCAATATATTCATTCTTTCAAGACCTATATGTCCAAGTCTAGCATACCAAGTATTTATATCTAAAATTGGGGTTGTTGTTAAAGCAAAACAACCATGATTATTAGAAATATAATTAAAACCATGAATTGTGTCCAACACAATAAAACCATAAAATTGATAACAAGAACCATAATATTATGTTACATGAACAATGTCAACAAAGTTATTGTGGAAATTCACACTGAAATTTAGTTTAAGAAGAGAAACAACTGAAACTAAGTTCAGTAAAATGTCTAGAACATATAAGCCATCATTTAGGAGAAGGACTCATCCACTATGCAACTCTAGTTTTCATCTTTTGATTTCTTTAACTTCAATTGATGCACTATTTCCTACATAAAGCCATCTGCTCTTGGAAGACATTCGGTGGTATTAACGATCCTTTGTATTTAGATAAATGGTCTGTGGTACCTAAGTCTACAATCCATAAAGTATTAACACCTGTCATTAATGCAGTACTAGAGATATAAGAAAAATGAGGATTTTCAATGCATGGTGTTACCTTATTCTTCTCCAAGCAATTTCGTGCAAAATAACCATACTTGTGTCAGGAATAACAGTCCACTTTGGTCATATTAACCTTTTTAACACCACATTTTCTTCTCTTCATAAATTAAGGTTTACCCTTCTGATTTGGCTTATCAGATCCCTTCTTCTTTCATGGTTTCTTGTTTGTGTTCTTTTTCATAGGATTCAACTAGAAAAGCATTCTCAGTTGTTTTAAAAGAATCACAACACTCATCTTCACAAGAAGATAGTGTTCGATGTATTCAAAAGACTTGATATTTTCATTTTGGGTAATTTGAATCTTCATATATGTAATACCCAGAAATTTGATCCAGCCTTTAAACTCAAAAACTTAAATTTTTTTGAACTTCTAGGGATCACGGGTCAAGTCCACGAGCCATGGTGGTTCCATGAGTCATAGAAAGGACTCGTGATTCCAGTCCTATAGACTACCCTCGGGTCTGAGAACCACGAATCAGTTTCACATTTCATGGATATTTCCATGGGTCGTGGAATCCACCCGTGGAAGTCAGACAAAGTGTGGTCAAATCCCTAAAAACCATGAGTTGGTTCCACGACTCGTACAAGTTTCTATGGACCATCCTGTTAGTTCATGGAAGGTTATCCACAACCTGGAATTTTGGCTCAGGAACCATGACTCCAATCCATTAGCTGTGGTTACTTCTACGGACCATGGAAAGGACCCGTAGAACCTGAAGCTGAGTTTTAAAAATAGATTTTTCCTAATTAATTCCTAGGCGTATTTTTGTAATTACCCACCCTTTTATTTCCTAAATGAGGTTATTTTGGTCAATTCTAGAATGGGTTTTAACTTCACTTAGCCTAAGTCCTTTCCTTAAGCTCTCATTCAATCCAAAAGAGGAAAAAGGTCTTCTTCTCTCAAGCTCCAAGTTTCCATCTAAGGATTCATCTTCAAGCCTCCATTCTCCTCATCTAAGGTTTAGAAAGCTTTAATTCAGGTATATGGGTATTCAATAAGGGGATTCTTTCACCCTTATGCCCAAAACGCCAATTCTTCTAAATTGAATTTATGAATTTCAAGTTAGAGTTCTTACCCAATTCTCATGGTCTTTTCTATTAAGTATTTTCTCATGATTCTTCAATAAATTCTAAGTTCAATTTCATGAGTTACATGGGTTTTGCAATTGATCATTTACCTTATGATTTGAAGACTAGCCCTAGCTAAATTTTGCATGCATGCATTAATTTAAGGAAAATTGCATGCATTGATGTTATGATCTCAAGCATTTACGAAATTGCATCCCATATTCTTCAAGTAATGAATTTAGAAAGAAAAGTGAATTATGGCTATGCTAAGCTTTAAGACTTATAATTTGAATTTGCATGACATTCGATATGTCCTTATGCTTTTCAAACAGTTTTGGAATTAGATATGCCTCTAGTAGTATATGAGCTATATGTATGTTTTGGGAGTAGTATTTAGCATCGAGCAATGAGGGTTCTAGATAACCCAAGTCAAAAACTACGTTGCCAGTGTAGGTGAAGAGGGTCCTCGTTAGTTGAGAGTGTCTCCTCATGAAAAAGGGTCCTCATTAGTTGAGAGTGTCCCGTTATGAAAGTGGTTCCACGCTATGATATGTATAGTACCCCGTACCTTGTCAAGGTTTGGGGTAGCTTTGCCAACTAGGGTAATATAGTTGGATTCCATGTAGCTCACATGGTCTATTATCAATTATAAGAAACTCCTGTATGAATGTTTTTAAGTCTTATGCTTTGATATCTTTTACCTTATGCTTAAATTATGATTTTCTTATAACTTCTCTTTTACGCATGATCTTAGTCTTAAGTATGTTTCAAGTATGTTTTTACCTCATTTATGCATGTATCATATATTCAGTACATTTTATAGTACTGACGCATATCCTTGTGCTGCATCCTTTGATGATACAGATACAAGTTCCTTTCCACATACTCGTGGCTAGCCCTCGCTGGAGTTCCAGTTTCCAGTGGTGAGTCCTTATTATCCCAGGGCCAGTATTAGACCTATCTCTTTATGTTGTTTTCTTCGAATTTTTGAGTTAGTTAGGTTCTTGTCCCATCAACTCTTATGTTAGACTTAGAGACTTCAGACATAGCTAGTTGTATTCTAGATTGATATTTTGTAGAATTTATCCTATTTTAGTTTATGGATTTCTATCTTCTTTATGTATGCTTCCGCTATGTTTCTTGTATTAAATAACTGAGTATGCTATGACCAAGGGTTAACTTGGAACACTTGTGGTCTCGGATCCCATGTTACGCCTAGGGGGTAGTCTTGGGGCATGAAAAACTTGGTATCAGAGCCTCAGGTTCAAGAGTCCTAGGGTGTCTGAAGACGCATCAATTAGAGTCTCTTTCATGTATATGAAGTGCACCACACTTATGAGAGGGAAGCTATGAGATGTCTTAGGAAATGTTCACTTCCTTCATGATATGTATTATGTGATAGAGTTTAACTCTCTTACCCCTCTAATCCATTATTGTAACATTTCAGATTATACCTCCTCATCATGCTATGCCTCGCCGAGCCAATGCCTGAAATGCTAACCCTTCAATTCCAGACCCCAAGGTTACAAATATGGAGTTCAAAAATGCCATTTATATGCTAGCTCAGATGGTGGCCGCTCAGTCCAATCAGTAGGCTCTTATCCCCACCCACCCTTATGGTGGAGTAGCGGCCCGAGTTTGAGCTTTCATTCACATAAACCTACTTGATTTTTGAGGTTCGAAAGTTGGTGAGAATCCATAAAATTTCTTAGATGAGGTAAAGAAGATCTTTGGTGTGATGCAAGTGGGTGGTGTTGATTGTATCGATCTAGCTTCCTATCAACTCAAGGACGTGTCTCATAATTGGTTCACTCAATGAAAATATTCTAGCGATAGGGATATGGTCCCTATGACTTAGGAAGGCTTGGAGAGGTTTTTTTTTACCAGTTCTTCACAAGGGAGTTAAGGCATGATAAGGTCAAAGAGTTCATGAATTTGAGGCAAGGTTCTATGTCGGTTCAGGAATACGGATTAAGTTCACCTACCTTTCTAGGTATGCTCCTTCTATGGTGGCTGACCTGTGGGATAAGATGAGTAAGTACGTTTATGGAGTATCAAATTCGGTGAAGAAGGAGTGTAGGTCTGCGATGCTTTTGGATGACATGAATATTTCTCGACTTATGACTCATGCCCAACAGATTGAGGGAGACAAGATGAGGGGGAAGGCAAGAGGGAAAAAGAGTGTTAGGTTAGAGAGCTCAGGTTTTGGCTATCAGAAGTTTGGAGACGGACATCACTCTTTGTTTCATAAGAAATCATCAGGTCCCATTCATTTTTCAGCTAGTCCTCCTACCCAGGACCCCAAGCCTCATTATGATCAGACTGGTAGAGGATCTGGATCTTATTCGCATTGCAAAAGGGACTCCTTACCCTTCTTACAACAAGTGTGGTAGAATTTATCTTGGTGAGTGTTTAGATGGTTCAGGTGGATGCTTTGGATGTGGTCAGGTTAGACATAAGCTTAGAGATTTCCCTTACGCTAAGAAGGGACAGGGAGGTGGTAGGACTCAGTATGCCCCAGCAGCCCCAGGAGGTTGACTGGCCCAGCAGGGGACTGCTTCTAGTTCCGGTGGTCAGTGTCAGAACTACCTTTATACTATGTCCTCACACCAGGACCAGGAGAGTTCGCCGGATATTGTTACTGGTATATTGAAATTTTTCTCTCTCGATGTGTATGCTTTATTGGATTCCGGTTCCTCCTTATGTTGCTTGCAAGTTTGAAATTAGTCCCGATTAGCTCTTAGAACCCTTTTGTGTTTCTACTCCTATTGGTGTGTCAGTCCTAGCTAAAAAAATCTATCAAAATTATCTTATCTCAGTCCTCCATAGAATCACTTCAGTGGATCTAGTCGAGTTAGAGATGACTGAATTTGATGTTATTCTTGGTATGTATTGGTTGTATGCTTGTTATTCCTCGGTTGATTATCGTACTCGAGTCATCAGTTTCAAGTTTCTAAATGAACCTGTCTTAGAATGGCAAGGTAGTCCCCCATCCTCCAAAGGTCATTTCATATCTTATCTCAAAGCTAGGAAGATGATTTGTAAGGGTTATATTTATCATATAGTTCGGGTTATGGACATGAATTCCGAGACCTCATCCCTTCAGTCAGTTTCTATTGTGAATGAATTTCTAGATGTGTTTCTCGAGGATTTGATCGGAGTCCCTCCCGAGTGTGAGATCGACTTCGGGATAAATCTTCTCCTAGATATGAATCCTATCTCTATTCCTCCCTATAGAATGGCTCCCGCAGAGCTTAATGAATTAAAGGACCAGTTGAAAGACCTTCTTGATAAGGGTTTTATTTAACCCAACATCTCTCCGTGGGGTGCTTCAGTCTTATTCATGCGGAAGAAAAATGGTTCCCTCAGAATGTGTATCGACTACTGTCATTTGAACAAGGTCACAATCAAGAATAAGTATCCTATTCCTAGGATTGATGACTTGTTCAATCAGCTTCAGGGTGCCAGTTACTTCTCCAAGATCGACCTTAGATCCGATTATCATCAGCTTTGTGTTCGAGAGTGTGACATTCCAAAGACAGCCTTCAAAACTCGGTATAGTCATTATGAATTTGTGGTTATGTCTTTTGGACTAACGAATGCTCCTGCAGCCTTTATGGATTTGATGAACCATGTTTTCAAGTAGTATTTGGATATGTTTGTGATTGTGTTCATTGATGATATTCTTATCTATTCTCAGAGTAAGAAGAAGCATGCGGACCATTTGAGAGTGGTGTTCCAAACTCTTAAGGACCGATCATTATTTGCTAAGTTTAGCAAGTGTGAGTTTTGGATGCAGTATGTTGCTTTTCTGGGTCATATTGTGACTAGAGATGGTATTTGAGTTGATTTGCAAAAGATTGAGGCAGTAAAGAACTTTTCTAGACCCACTTCCCTGTCTGATATTATGATCTTTTTGGGTTTGGCTGGTTACTACAGGAGATTTGTGGAAGGGTTTTCTTCCATTGTTGCCCCATTGACTCCGTTGACTCAGAAAAAGGTTAACTTTCAGTGGTCTGATCTTTGTGAGAAGAACTTTCAGGAATTGAAGACTAGATTGACCACAGCTCCAATGTTGGCTCTACCCGATGGCCTAGGACTTTGTTGAGTATTATGATGCTTCTAGGATTGGTTTGGGTTTTGTGTTGATACATCGTGGTAAAATGATTGCTTACGCTTTGAGACAACTTAAGATTCATGAGAAGAACTACCCTACTCATGATCTTGAATTAGCGGCCGTGGTTTTTGCTTTGAAAATTTGGAGACATTATTTGTATGGTGTTTATGTGGATGTGTTCACCGATCATAAGAGTCTTCAGTATGTGTTCACTCAAAAGGAATTGAATCTTCTCCAAAGGAGATGGCTTGAGCTTCTTAAGGATTCTGATATGAGTGTGGTTTACCATCTAGGTAAGGCCAATATCGTGGAGAATGCACTTAGTAGACTGTCTATGGGTAGTGTGTCTTCGGTTGAAGATGTAAAGAAGGAATTAGCCAAGGATGTTCATCGACTTGCTCCACTAGGAATTTGCCTTATGGATTTGACATAAGGTGGTGTTATTGTTCAGAATGGTTTTGAATAATCTTTGGTAGCTGAAGTGAAAGAAAATCAAGACAATGATCCTATTTTTCTTCAGTTGAAGGGTGCAGTCCATCAACAAAGGGTAGAGGTTTTCTCCCAAGGGGGAGATGGTGTGCTTCGATATCAGAGTCGATTGTGTGTTCCTGACATAGATAGGTTGAGACAACATATTTTGACAGAGGCTCATAGCTCCAGGTATTCTAGTCACCTTGGTGCCACCAAGATGTACCATGAACTACGGGAAGTCTATTGGTGGAATAACATGAAGAGGGACATAGCAAGTTTTGTGGCTAGGTGTCCCAACTGTCAACAAGTGAAGGTAGAGCATCAGTGACCGGGTGGTATAACTCAGGATATTGATCTTCCTACTTGGAAGTGAGAAGCGATCAATATGGATTTCATTACTGGTTTGCCTAGTACTCGAAGGAAACATGATTCGATTTGGGGGATTGTAAATCGGATGACTAATTCATCCTACTTTTTGGCTGTTAAGACTACAGATTAAGCGGATGATTACGCCAGACTCTACATTCGGGAGATAGTCATATTGCATGGTGTTCCATTGTCTATCATTTCAGATAGGGGTACTCAATTTACATCCCAGTTTTGGGCGGAGGTATAGATATCCTATTGGTTGGTTTGAGATAGGTTAGGCAGCTTTGATTGGTCCATATTCCCTTCATGAGACCATGGAGAAGGTTCAGATCAATAGGGAGTGGTTGAAGACCGCTCAGTGTTATCATAAATCGTATGCAGATGTGAGGAGAAGAGAATTAGAGTTTGAGGTTGAGGATTGGGTATTTCTGAAGGTATCACCCATGAAGGGTGTGATGAGATTTGTCAAGAAAGGGAATCTTAGTCCCCACTATATTGGTCCTTATCATATTCTAAGGAGAGTTGGTAGTGTTGCTTACGAGTTGGATTTTCCAACAAAATTAGAAGCGGTTCATCCAGTTTTCCATGTTTCCTTGTTGAAGAAGTGTATTGGTGATCCGGCCTTGATTGTTCCTTTGGAAGATGTGAGTGTGAAGGAAAACCTTACTTATGAGGAAGTTCCCATGGAGATTCTTGATCATCAGATTTGGAGGTTGAGAAACAAAGAAGTCGCTTCGGTGAAGGTCCTTTGGAGAAATCAGCTAGTTGAGGGAGCTACTTGGGAAGCATAAGCAGCCATGAAAGCGAAGTACCCTCACCTATTTATTTCCGATACAGTTTAAGCTTGAGGTATTAGTTTCCTCCTTAGTATTCCCCTTTGACTCTATTCCATCAATTTCCCTCATGATCCTAACATGCATTCATATTTTCCGAAGTTAGTTCTATCATGTTTTAAGTTGAAAAGATCAGTTTTCATGTTTATTCTTTAGTTTTCCTATTTGTTGCTTGGTTGGGATGTTTTCTCTCCAATTTTCCTTACTTAGAATTCATTCGAGGATGAATGATCCCAAGGGTGAGATATTGTATCACCCCAAAATTTGATCCAACTTTTAAACTCAGAAACTTGCATAATTTTGAACTTCTAGGGATCACGGGTCATGTCCACGAGCCGTGGATGGTTCCGCGAGTCATGGAAGGGACTCGTTATTCTAGTCATGTAGACCACCCTCAGGTCTGAGAACCACGGGTAAGTTTCACGGTTCGTGGATATTTCCACTTGTCGTGGAACAAACTCATGGAAATAAGACAGAGAGTGGTCAAATCCCCAGAAACCACGAGTTGGTTCCATGACTCGTAGAAGTTTCAATGGATCATCCTGTTAGTTTGTGGAAGATTATCCGCAGCCTGGAATTTTGGATCAAGAACCACGACTCCAATCCATGAGCTGTGGTTACTTCTAAGGTCTGTGGAAAGGACCCGTGAAACCTGAAGCCGAGTTAAAAAATAGCTTTTTCCTAATTAATTCCTAATTAATTCCTAGGGGTATTTTTATAATTACCCACCCTTTTATCTCCTAAATGAGGTCATTTTGGGCTATTCTAGAAGGGGTTTCAACTTCACTTAGCCTAAGTTCCTTTCCTTAAGCTCTCATTCAATCCAAAAGAGGAAAAAGGTCTTCTTCTCTCAAGCTCCAAGCTTCCATGCCCAAAACCTCAATTCTTCTAAATTGAATTTATAAATTTCAAGTTAGGGTTCTTACCCAATTCTCATGATCTTTTCTATTAAGTATTTTTGCATGATTCTTCAATAAATTCTAAGTTCAATTTCATGATTTACATGGGTTTTGCAATTGATCATTTACCTTATGATTTGAAGGCTAACCCTAGCTAAATTTTACATGCATGGATTGATTTAAGGAAAATTGCATGCATTGATATTATGATCTCAAGCATTTATGAAATTGCATGTCAAATTCTTCAAGTTATGAATTTAGAAAGAAAAGTGAATTATAGCTATGCTAAACTTTAAGACTTACAATTTGAATTTGCATGACATTAGATATGTCCTTATGCTTTTTAAACAGTTTTGGCATTAGATATGCCTCTAGTAATATATGAGCTATATGTATGTTTTGGGATTAGTATTTACCATCGAGCGATGAGGGCTCTAGATAACCCAAGTTCAAAATTATGTTGCAAGCATAGGTGAAGATGGTCCTCGTTAGTTGAGAGTGTCTCCTCATGAAAAAGGGTGCTCGTTAGTTGAGAGTGTCCCCTTATGAAAGTGGTTCCACGCTATGATATGTATAGTACCTCATAGCTTGGCAAGGTTAAGGGTAGCTTTGCCAACTAGGGTGATATAGTGGGATTCCATGTAGCTCACATGATCTATTGTCATTTATAAGAAACTCACGTATGAATTTTTTTAAGTCTTATGCTTTGATATCTTTTACCTTATGCTTAAATTATGATTTTCTTATGACTTCTCTTTTATGCATGATCTCAGTTTTAAGTATGTTTCAAGTATGTTTTTACCTCGTTTATGCATGTCTCATATATTCAGTACATCCTATAGTACTGACGCATATCCTTGTGCTGCATCCTTTGATGATGCAGATACATGTTCCTTCCTTCATACTCGTGGCTAGACCTCGTCGGATTTCCAGTTTCCTGTGGTGAGTCCTCATTATCCGAGGGCCAGTATTAGACCTATATTTTTATGTTGTTTTCTTCGGATTTCTTAGTTAGTTGGAGTCTTGTCCCATCAAATCTTATGTTAGACTTAGATACTTCAGACATAGCTAGTTGTATTCTGGATTGGTATTTCGTAGACTTTATCCCATTTTAGTTTATGGATTTCTATCTTCATTATGTATGCTTCCGCTATGTTTCTTGTATGGAATAACTGAGTATGCTATGACCAAGGGTTAACTTGGAACACTTGTGGTCCCGGATCTCGTGTTACGCCTAGGAGGTAGTCTCGGGGTGTGACAATATATTCTCAACTAGCAGGAAGAGATCTTATAACAACTTGTACTATTTTTTCATCATAACAATTATGACCAACTAATTTTAGCTCTTGTATCATGTTTGACATCACTCTTAAATTCTTCCTCATCAATGTGTTAGTACACGATCTATAAGTATCAAACATGATGGTCAACCTCCTAAATTTTGTAGCAAAAGTGCCACCAAACTTATTTTTTAGTGCAATCTACATGGCATGGACCGTTGGGTAAGATTCAAATTCACACATGGAATCATTAGCTATACTGCTCAGCAATGTTATGCTAGCAATACTATTCTTTTTCTTCCAAGCTTAAAAAGCCTCAAGATTTCTCTCATGTTGTTAGGTGTCTTTACCTGCCGGCTCAATCGTCATATGGTCGGGGTCTTAAAAACCTCTTGCTTTTCAAGGATGTACTGAATTTTATGGTGCTAAATGTCATAATTATCACCGTTCTATTTTTCACCCTTATTCAGTTCAACAATGATAGTCTTTGAATCCATTTATAAGCTTATCTATGCAAATAGAACACAAAGCATAAATAAGCATAAGCACGATATTTATATTTTTTGTAAATTGCATCTAGATCAATATTTATTTACTACAGACCCATGTGCTAAAGTCCACGTTTGTCTTACTTTCATTACATGTAACCTTAAATATACCAATATTTTTCTCACGAACCAAAATACGGTATTGTGCGAGCACCTACTCGATTCTAACTCGATAGGAAAACCCCTTGCTACCCATTCATTTTTAAGTGGAAATTCTTAAAGAAAACATTCATTACAATCTATTCAATTTGAAACTCAAAAATCATATTTAATATCTTCAGAAACCATACATGGCTTGAATTAACAAAATACAACATTTTCCAAGGACCTGGTCTAGGCATATACAAGAGCTTCTAATACAGAGTAATGACAAGAACATAAAAGACACAACTTCCACCTAGGGAATAAAATACATAGAAGTTGGTGATGTATACTCGTCACTTAAGAAAAGGAACTTTGGTCAACCGGTAACACACCTACACCCTAGAAGAATATAGCAAGAGTAGTATCAGTACACCACATATACTGGTAGGCATCATCGATCGACTAACATTAGTTCACGCAACAGAATATACAATCGACAAAATAAATAGTTAAACACCATACCGCAACTGCATTACATCCATACATTTTCCTCAATAAGACAAAGGATATGAGGATTATCTTTCTTACGGTCAATAGGCCTCTAACACATAATTCTAGGCATTACATTTTACTTATAATAACCCTACTATTATCAACACCATTACTAGTACCTAGTACCCTCAAGATTACACACGTCCATTACTATTACTCAATAGTTTAACTATCATATAATATTATTCTCAAGATACCTATCATCTTTCACAGATACCTCACCCACGTCCTAAAACAACCCAACAACAAAAGATGCAATAACACATAAAATAAGAACTCAGGAAATCAAGTAGTCACACAGCAAGATAGATAACCCAAATCCAGATATATCAATGTCAATCAATTTAAAGGACATGTAAGTCCCAAAACAGATATAACAAGTCATTACAAACTCTGGAATAATGCAATCACATCATAAACATAGAATCATGTCCATACTGATCTTATAGATGTATAGCCTCTGTATCTCATTAGTCTCACTCTGTACCATTCTTGAACTCACAACAGTCATTCATCTATACACACATTCTAAAGGGTCTTAATTTTCTCAACTAGTCATGACCTGCAGGGAACAACTTAGGGTCCATGTATTGTACTGGCGTGGTATCCACACTATAATATAAGTGCTTGTCCCTAAACTCACACCGGACTCGAGCCACTCATTATTAGAATAGTATGTATATTCTCAATCCTCATCAACATATCTCTGTATATTCTTATTTCAACTATCTCTCAGGATAATATCAATAAGTACACAATAAATATAATAAGTGCATATCATCCTCACATGTCAATTAAAGACCGGCTTCAAAAGTTTAACAACTTATTCATACAAGTAATTTTCAAGATAACAATATCAATCACAACCATGTCCAAACACCAATCAATATGCTTTATCAATTTATAATACATACACGTGATTAATTAAAGTCTAACTCCACATAAACCCCATAAGTTCACCTCAATTACTCAACAACATTATTATGCCTAGGATCATTAAATCTGGTTCTAGGTGTGAACCCTATTATTTATATTACCATCATTTTCTTGAACCTCACATTATTAGCCATTTACCAAATAATTTGTCAGTACTCAATCAAGACACAATTCTTGGTTCCATTCACCTTTAGCACCTATTTTACATTAGAATTAGTCATGTTAGCTCCCATTAGTTTCCTCTTAGGGAATCTATACTGTGATTTCTGGACACCACTCCACACCTCATATTAAGACAACAAGGACATAATCACAACAAGGTGATCACACCATCAAGAACACACACAAATAGATTTATCAACTCCATAATTCTTCCCAACCCTTAATATTATTAGTCCGTGTTTATAGTTGCATTAACACGTAACCCTTCCACAACTTTTCATATTAGACTTGTCCAAATTTCGATTTATATAATATTAATTACATACAAATCACTACACATACATCACTCTTTACATTATTCTAGGGGACATCCACTTGAACACCATGCCCAAAGGCCTAATCATACTTTCTCCCATTAATTCTATAGAATATATACGTTTCACTAATCAAAGTCTATACTCAAGTAAACCATAACCTACCTCGATTCCAAGAGGCTTCCATGGAGTCCATGCATCTTGGCTCCTTGATCTCGAACCAGAATTTTTTGATGGAGAACCAGCGAGGAGGATGGTGGAATCGTGTTTCTTTGAGAGATTTTCCTCTCTGTTGTTGGTGTTCTAACTTAGAAATAACTCTAGGGGCAGTTTTAAGAGAGAACCCTCTTTAGAATAAGAGCTGAATTGTGAAATAAACAAAAACTCAAAATTTTGGTTTGCGTGCTTCACTACAACAGTTGTATGTCAACTGCAGCAAGCTCGCTATAGCGGCCAAAAGACTGCTACGACGGACTTATCTGCTAGACCTTGATTTATTTTGAATTTATTTTATTAAACATTTAGTTAACAATTAAATTGTCATTCCGAACAAAATTCATATCAATAAAATTTTCAAATTCTTATGCTTTCATCGCAGAAAAAATTTGATAATGACAAAATGAGTAGTTGCATCATATACCAATTAAACAACTGTTCATCTCTAAATGAACACAAGTGACGTGGGAGCAAGAGTTTGAAATTTGAAAGAGATTACCTTTTAAGTAGACTTATTCTTTGTTTCACCTAACTTAATTTCCCCATTACCGGATAAAACAACAATTCACACTCAGTTTCTTTCATCAAGACTCCTCAGAACAACAAGGTGCAAAAATAAGTATTACGCATGAATCAAATTATTTTGCCCATAAATTACCAGTTAGGGGAAGATTTTCATTTATTCAGTTTCTTATAGATTTTTTATGATACTCGAAAGAATAGGATTAAGCATCAGGCATGCAACCCCAACAAAATTGTGACATGGAATAACATGCAAGCCGCTGCATCAATAAGAGTCTCGCTTTAGAGATCTTGCTACAACAGAGATGGGCTATTGCAGCGAGAAAGTCTGGCCGCGAGAGATGTCGTTCAATATGGGATGATGCAATAAAGTATGTGGCCATGCAGAAAAGTAAAGCCCTGAGTCATCTCATAGGGCGCTGTAGGATCATCAACATATGTGGAAAAGTAAAGGCCAAAGTTTTCTCACGGGTGGCCTGTAGGCTCATCAACAATATAGAAAAGTATATTGAGAAAAGATCCAGGAATGCCCCTCGAACTGAGTATAAAGATGGTATGATTTCTTTTTTAAAACATCAAATCTGTATAGTGCTTCTCAAGTTAAAAATTAGTAGTAAAAATGATAAAATACTTCAGAAATTTGAAACCCGTAGTAAAGTAGTGCCATTTCCTCTTTAAAGCTGAAAACCAGTAGTAAGTGGGGTACAATTCTCTCATTTAAATCATAAATCAATATATCTACTCCAGATATGTATGTATGAATGCATGCCTGTCAACACCAATATATATATATAGATATACTTATATATACATACATATATATATATGTATGTATATGTATAGGTACACACCAAAAGAGGTATAACCACCCTCCATATCAAAATCACATTAACTTGGAGTCCATAAGTCCAAGTCCACAGCCTCAAGCCCACAGTCTCGTATCAGAAAGAAATACAAGAATAAAATGATAATAACAAGAAATGAAAACTATTCTACCCCGGGATACTACCCCAACCTATGCTAAGGATATTTAACCTATTCCTAATTCCATAGTCTAATCTCAAAATGATACAGGCAACCTAGACTAAAGCTCAAGAGGGAATACTAGTTTAAAGTCCCCGAAAATATGCCATGTATATAGAAACCAGTAGAAACCTAAACCTACCTACCAATCCACTAACCAATATGCAATCTAAACTATATATATCATCTACCTAAGCTAACTCTAGAGAAAAGAAAATCGTAACCTACCTGGAAGCCAAACGGTAACCCACGAACCATCACTTGAAAGCTTCTCTCCCTGCAATGCCTCAAATCACCGCCACTCTATCAAAAACAAGATCTACACATCAATACAGGACTAATGACACCTATATTACTATTTTAAAATTTAAGCCAGAAATTGGGTAAAACATTTACCCTCGGGCCCATCACTAGAATCAAAAATAAAATTCACAATTATGTTCCCTCTAGGTCATAAACCCATGCCCAAAAGTTGGGCACAATCAGGAATCAATTTGACGCTCAAAACAACCTCAAAATCTCACTAGATCAAAAAGAATTTCTCAAATTTTAAAGCTCGAATTGATGAAAATTGAAGAGGGATAAACACGTAAAAACCATGAGAATTCATGAGGGACATATTAGGGACTTACCTCGAACAATGTGGGTGAAAATCCACCAAGAAATGCACTACTAAGCTCCAAGGGACCAAAGTTTCATGAAGAATAGAGTTAGAAATGAAGGAGAAGATATAAATATTGTCAGGGGTCCTTCTCCGCAAATGCAGGGACCTCACTGCAAACATGAGCTCGCAAATTCAAGCTCGCAAACGGGGCCCTCTCCTAGCGAACATAGGGAGGAAATAGGACTGGATCAAAGTGACCTTTCTTTGTGAATACGGTGGACCTGCTATGAATGAGGGCCCACTAATGCAGCCACCCTCCACGAACCAAGGGTAAAATGACCCTGCACCAGCAATGTAAAAACCAATAATCTTCCTAAGACAAAAACACTCCGAATGGACCCTCGAAATTCATTCAGAATTTCGAGAATAGAAACCAAATATGCTACCCAACTGGAAATTTCATTCTGGACTCAAAAAAATCATCGAAATGACCAACGGAGGTGGTCTTAATGAAATGTTCACCAAAGTCAATACTTTTCTAATTTTGCATAAAAGTCACCGAAGTACCTAAAATGAGTCCAAAAGCCTCAGGACCCGAACCAAAGGTTCCACTAGCCAAAAATTCATGCTCCAAAACTAATGATGCTAACATAATTCTCATCCGAGTCCATTTACTCAGAATGTTAAACAAAGTCAAACATTTTAACTTGAAGAGTTCCAAAATAGGGAAACTCTTCTAAAGCTCGATGAACACCTCAGGAAGCATGCCACCTTTCCCAGCAAGTCATATAAACAGTATCGAAGCTACGGGAAGGGTTAAAATGGTAAAAACATATGAAAAAGAGAAAAGGACCATGAAGATCATTATAACATCCACTACTAAAAAGCTTTCATCCTTGAAAGCCAAGGAATAAAAAGTGCATGATGGCTCAAAAAGGTGAGGATATCAGGTCTGCATGTCGAGTTCATCCTCCCAAGTAGCCTCATTGACATAATGGTGCTTCCATAGAACTTTGACCAATAAAAACTCCTTAGACCTCAACTTCTAACATGTCTATCCAGAATAACAACTGGCTCCTCCTTAAAACTAATGTCTTATCAAGATGAACTGAATCCCACTAAAGCACGTGAGACTCTTTTGGAACATACCATCGCAACACAGACATAAGGAAACTAGGGTGAACACCCAAAAGAGCTGGTAGTCAGTCTAACTCATAAGCTACCTCCTAAACATGCCACAAAAACTCAAAAGTGCCAATAATCCTAGGGCTAAGCTTGCCCTTCCTCCAGAACCTCTTCATGCCCTTATTAGGCGACACATGAAAATGAACATCCTATCTCTAACTATAAAGTCCAAGTCCCCACCCTTCGATAAGGATAACCCTTCTTCCTACTCTGAGCTATATGGAGCCATTCCTGAACCACCCGCACTAAGTCCATGGAACTATGCTACTAGTCAGCACCCCAAAACCCAACCTCAAAAGCATCAAACCAAGGGGCCAACACCTCCTACCATACAACACCTCGAATGGAGTCATTTGAACACCCAAATGGTAGCTATCATTATACATAAACTCTGCCAAAGCCAAGAAGTGGTCCCACTAACCTCTGAAATCAATAACACATGCTCGTAGAATATCCTCTAGGGATTGAATAGTACGCTCAAATTCACCATCAGTTTAGAGATGAAAATTTATGCTACGCTCAATGTGGGTACCCAACTTTCTCTAAATCTCCCTCTAGAAACACAATGTAAATGGAATACCATAGTCAGAAATGGTAGAAATAGGCACCCTGTGCAAATGAACCAGCTTTGAAATGTTGATCTAAGCCAACTATTCCAAACTGTGCAAAGTCTGAACCAACAACATCAAGCCTCGAAAAGTACATGGCAAGCCTACCAAAAAGTCCATAGCTATTTGCTCCCACTCCCACTCAGGAATAGGTAGCCACTGAGTTAAAAACCACCTGGTCTCTGGCGCTCCAGCCTCACCCCCTGATAGTTTAAGCACCTAGACACAGAACTTGAAATAGCCTACTTCATCCCACACCACTAGTAATGCTGCCTTAAGTTATGATATATCCTTGCTGCCCCCAGATAGGTTGAATATCTAGAACACTGGGCCTCCTCCATAGTCAATCCACTCAAATCTCCAACTCTAGAAACATAGATACTATGCTTAATCCTTAAATAACCCTCCATATATAAGGTCACCTTTCTAGCCTCGCCACTCAACACCCTATCTCGAATCATTCTCAACTTCACATCTTTGAATTGCTATGCTTAAATCTGCTCTAACAACATAGATCTAGCCTCAACACAAGTAAGAATCTGCCCAGGCTCAGAATATCAACTCTAATAAACCTATTGGCTAAGGACTGGATATCCGAAGTCAAAGTCCGCTCCTCTACCACTAGAAAAGGCAAACTTCTCTCACTGCCTACTAACTCAAAGTACCTGTCATGCTGAATCAACACATAATCCGCACTAATGCTGGAAGAATCTCAATATACAGTAAATCTCTGGCCCTCAATTGAAAGAGTCAAAATTGGTGCTGAAGTCAATAAGGCCTTGAGCTTTAGAAAATTCGCCTCACACTCATCAGACCACTAGAAATGAATATTTTTCTGAGTCAAATAAAGTCAATGGAGCCATAATCAAAGGAAAACTCTCCATAAAACTGTTATAGTAGCCTGCTAACCCACAAATTCATAAGCCCAACCCTTAATACTGCTCATGTTCCTCCCTACTCCTTGAGTAAACTAAGATGTCATCGATTAACACAAGGACAAATGAATCTAGATAGGTCCTGAACACATGGACCATCAAATCCACAAATGTTGCTGGGATATGGGTAAAACCAAATGATATAGCTAGAAAGTCATAGTAACTGTAGCGAGTCCTAATAGCAGTCTTTGGGATGTCTACCGCCCTTATCTTCAACTGGTGGTAGCCTGCCATCAAATAAATCTTAGAAAACACTACCGCATCTTGTAGCTGGTCTAACAAGTCACTAATACGTGGCCTTGGATACCGATCCTCAATAGTCACTTAGTCAACTACCGATAGTCAGTACATATACACAAGGAGCAATCTCTCTTTTTCATAAATAGAATAGAAGCACACCACAGAGATACACTAGACTTGATAAACTCTATACTCAAAAGATCCTAAAGCTGCTACTTTAGTCCTCTTAACTCTATTGGTGCCATCTGCTATGGAAGAATAAGAATGGGCTAAGTGTCTGGTTAAGTCATCAATGTCAAAGTCAAAGCCATGATCTAGTGAAAAACCAAGTAACTCAGTAGGAAACACATTGAATGCTCGCTAACCACAAAAACTAACCCAAGTGAAAGAATGTCAACACTAGTATCACAAACATAAGCAAGATAATCCAAACACCCCTTATCCTACCGACTGTCACGCCCTCAGAAATAACATAACTCCTCTCGATACATAGTTATTGGTACCCTTCAACCCAAATTGAGTGATTCAAGGAATATGTAAGGCAATATCCTTGAAAAAACAATCCAAGACCGCAAGATAATAAGGTAACCAACTCATGCCTAAAATCATGCCAAAATTGACCATAGCAAAGATAACTAGGACTACCCAGGTGTCATACCCTAAGATAGTAGTCACCTATCAAGATTGATATACTCGATCCACTACTAAAAGAACTTCCTACGAGGTATCAACACACATAAGTACTAATAAGACTCATATAGTAAACCTAGATGAGAAGAAAAGTAGCAGATATATAAGAATAAGAAGACCCAATATCAAGCAATACGATTGCTGGATCATGATATGACAGATCATACATGTGATAATAGTATCTGGAGCCTCAACCTATGGCATACCTAAAAAAGCATCTGAGTGATTGCGTTTGTGATAAGTTGGTATTCTACCTACTTATTTAGCTTTTAAACTTATGCTTTTGCTAATAATAAGTGAGAAAACTATGCAATTTATACAAATTACTTTTATTATGCAGGCCTCTGTGTTTTAGAAGTGTACGGGAAGAATTTGGATGAAAACAAGTCAAAATAGAGCTATTCGGAGAAGCAAGTGTCTTGCACCTGCAAATGCCTACGCGAACACGGTGCTCCTCCACGTATGCGCTAATCACTCAAAGCAAAGCTCCACGAATGCACTAAACTGATTGCATATGCGAAGGTTAACCAGACAAAGACACTTTGCATATGCAACATGCGTTCCACATAGGCAAAGAAGAAAGCATCAGCTGCGGGGCAAATTTCAAAATATCCATTTTTGGAAACCCCAATCCACATAAAAGCACTTCCTAGCCATTCTTGGAAGATATCTTTGGCAAATTTCACAACT
Organism: Jaltomata sinuosa; assembly: GCA_003996215.1. NCBI lineage: Eukaryota > Viridiplantae > Streptophyta > Magnoliopsida > Solanales > Solanaceae > Jaltomata > Jaltomata sinuosa. The sequence continues at coordinate 154,749 of QJPP01001998.1, read as the reverse complement.
CTTGACAAGCTTGGAGAGCAAGTTCATCACCCTACACCATAGGAGTGAAGATTTGGATGATTTCTATTGTAAAATTCTTAGTTTCTATTCTCCAACTCTTGTTCTTAATTGTTAATTTGTAGGTTTAATTGTTGAATTGAGATTTGGGTTTTGTATTAGAGATAATACTAAATTTAGGTATTTCATTCTTATCTTGTGCTTTCTCTTGATTAATTATATAGGTCTATTAAATCTTCCGTGCTTAAATTCTATAGTTGATGGTTGCACACATTAACTTAGCATTCTAATTGTGTTCTTGCTTGAGAGAGAAGTTCCTCAATTCAGGAAGGTTTAATAGTGGAGATTTGAGGTTTCCACTCTAGATCAAGGCTAGAGATAGTCTGGTTGCCAGAAACTCCCATCTAAGAGTTGGGGTTAGAAATAACCCAACTTACCCAATTTAATTTTTTGGTTATTGCTCACTCATAGATATTCGAGAGAACCCATGAGGATAGTTGCTTGATTGGTTGAAAGAAGGTTAAACATACCTTTAACCAAGACTACCCATGTGTTAATTGGGTGGAAGTCTTGTGAATTAAATTCCCATTTCCCAATTATCCCTTGTTGTCCTTGCTTGGTGAAAGAAATGTGAAAGCCATTGATCAAATCTATCTTTTATTTGATTTTCTTTTATCCTATGTTTTTAGATTAAAACCCCCTATCATTATCTTTCCCTTTTTTTGCTCTTTGAACTCTAATAAGTTGCTTGGATTCTTTATTAGCTCAATCACAATTATATTATTCTCTGTGGGATCGACCCCGACTCCCATTAGGAATCTAAATGTGTTTTGTTTAACGATCGTCAATACCTCTATCTTTGAAGAGTACGTTTCAGCATTATCAAAAATGGTGTCATTACCGGGGAGTGAGTTTGCATCAGTAGTGCTTGAACCACAACAAAAGGAGAAATTTGTATTAGGTGAGGTTGTGAGCCTAGAATGGGTGTTAAACCAAGATCACCAACTAGAGGCCTATGGGGAACAATGTTCAGGATATTGTTTAAAAGGCATTCCAAGAGAAGGTAAAAAGAAGGGTCACTTGAAATTGCTATCTGGAATTTGAGCACCGATGTGAATGATCATGTTGAAACATGCATGATCGTGGGTAGTAGTTTTAAGTTGTTCCCTATGGAAGAAGAAGACACAAGGGATGCTTGTGAATCGGCAGTGTTGTGGCAACCAACTACCTTATATAAAAATCATGATGCCGAGATCAAGAGAATGATACTAGAGTTGCAAGGCAAAGTCCAACGATTCATCTTGAAAGACTCCAGTTCATTCGAAAGTGAGGATGTTATGAATGAGGCAAGTTTGAAGGTAGAGACACCGAAATCCTACTCCAACCACTTTTCAACCTTGAGTTTGGTTGAATGGATGAAAGTTGAAGTAATCAAGATTTTGGAAGACCTTGGAAGGAGGATGGATCAAGGTTTATCCAGTTTTAAAGTTGTCATGGATAGAAGGCAAAGCGACCTTCCTCACTTAAAGGAAAAAAAGTGCAAGATGCGAAATCACAAAAATGGCCTTATCATGTTCACACCTTCACCCCATGATTGCCACTAGAAGTTCGATTCATATTTGGGTCAAAGGTTTAAATCATCCAAATAGAGATCCAAATGGTGACATATCTTGTGTTGCGCTGTAATGTTAAATTGTGCGCTTGATGGGAGGCAACCCATCATTTTTATGCTTTACTTCACTTTTTGTTTCTTTTTGATTTTTTTAGGGGCCCAAAGGAATGAGAAGAGGACCCAACTATTGAGAAGCACCAAAAATACCTCTAAAACGCATGCTTATCCCTCCTGGAAGAGTGCCCATTGCATATGTCATCTCACAAGTAAATAGTGAACTGGGAAAAAACATTGGCATGTGCGAAAGAGGTGCATTTTGCACCTCCCAAAGTGCCTATCGCACCCTACTTCGCACATCATAAATAGTAAGCTGGAGAAAATGTGAAAAATCTGGTCCAGCAAGCCTTCTTCGTGAACGCAGTAGACCGGTCGTGTATGTGAAGGACAATAAAAAATCAGGCCATTGCATACGCGCTGGACCGCCTGCGAATGTGGAAGCAACAATAGTTTCTAGGTACTTAAAATGTTCAGAAATCAGAAGGGCCTAAAACGTTTTTCATCTCATAACAAAGGTGCTCCTCTTCCTTAAGCACACAGATAAATTCCATCAAGTTCTTCCATTGCTTAGCTAATTGCAACCCATTAGGTATGAACACCGACCCTCCTTGTATCTTGAAATGGTTCCCCTTCTTCCTCATCTTGATGTATAAGAAGGGGACAATGACATTTTTTGGTTGAAACTCTTGCTTTTAATCAATTTTTATTGGGTGCTTAATCGCTAAATTAATTGGTGAAGTTGGTTAAGAGTACATGCTAGATTATGTGATGAAAGTTTTGTTCTTAGCATAATCCTAATGTGCATATATGGCTTGAGAAAACTGTGCCCCCTATGTGTTTGAGAAAAAGCCTCAAAGGATTTTAATCTGGGCGGACACGATGACCTTCGCATTCAAGGTCGTCTGGCCACATACTCGAAGGAGAAAAATTCTTTAAAAGTAAATATTCCTTTGCGAATGTTGTCACTTGGCCACATACGCAAAGAAGGATACTTGGAAGTGATGAAAATAGAAGCTTTGCACAGACTACCTCAGATTCTTTTTCAACCATTTCTTTGGCCTAAGTACTTCATAATACATTGTTTTAAGTGTCCCCAAGAACTTTTAACATGTTGGTTTGTTTTGTATGAACTTTGATCCTAAAAATGGCCTCTAACGGTAGTGACAATTTAGTTGAAAATGTTCTGGAGGTGGAAATGGAGAAGAATTATGATCAGGACAGATTCCTAGAAGCATCATGTGAGTGTCAGTACGATGAACTCTTATCCAAGCCCTTTGTTAGGGAGAAAGGAATCAACATGGACAAAGTTGAGAGTAAAATGCTGGATTTCTATAGGAGATTGGTGGAGCATAGGTGCATTTGCTTTGCTCCTCTACCTATCAAGGAAAATCACACAATGGTCATAGAGTTCTATGCTAATGCTTCGACCACCGATTTCAAGGGCGCATTGGTTACTACTGTTCAGGGATTCCAAAAGAGTATCAACCCCAAGATCATCAATACACTGTACAACCTTCTGGATGCGGATAATGAGGTCTATGTGGAAAAATCTAAAGCAAAAGGACACCAATGGTTGGTTGACAAGTTGCATGATGGAGTGACTCCAAATTGGTTAAATTTTCAAAAGGGGGTTGACTCATATGAGTTCATTGTAGAAGCCAAGTCTTGGCTTTCGATTATATGTGCGAGGATCATAACATCCTCTCATGACACTGATGTGATCCTTGACCAAGGATTGATGATTGCAGCACTCATTGATGGGTTAGATATGAATGTTAGGCACCATATTTTGGCACAAATGGAAGAGGTAGCTACAAGAAGGTCAAAAATCATTTTCTCAGCCTCATTGGTGACCCAGTTATGCTACGATGCTAGGGTGTTGAAACACCCTACTGATGTTGAGAAGAAGCCAGCAACCCTGATTCATCCATTGTTGAAAAGGGCTCCAGAAGCAAAGCTTAAGTAGAGAAAGATTGATGTAGCTTCTCCATCTTTCGGGCAGTTTTCTGAATCTTCTACTGAGCCTACTGATCCTTTCATGGTTGTATTTGTTTCATCTCACACTATTGAACCACTACAGTCTGGGCCCTATATTATACACCATCTCTCTATCCAGATTTAGGGAGTAGATGCACATGTTCAGCAGCTGTTAGCTGGACTTCCTACTAGCGCAGCTAGAGCCGACACACCAGTAGCCTCTAAGTGTCCACCATCCCTAGCCAAAGTGGCCACCGAGCACAAGTTGATTAATGGGAGATTGAAAGCGATGAACACCTGATTGGAGCACATGATCCATATGCAAAGAAAGGTTGAAAAGCGACAAAGGAAGTTTAGCGAACATGAAAAGAAAAAAAGCAAGTTCTTGAACAAGATGATGGATAGATTGAAATCATTTTATGGGTTAGGTACACCGAAGGATGATGAGGATGAGGATGAGGAGACACTTCAGTTTCCCTCTTCCTCCAGTTCAGATTGCGACACCTCAGGGAGCCCCCTAAAATTTATCTATTATTTTGATGCAGTGAGGGCACTACCCTATCTTAGTTGGGGGTGGCTATGTAGCTTAGCTTGCTTTATTATTGTATATTATTGTGCCCTCGCTGATCTTGTTTTGTCATTTTGGATACTATTGTGCCCTTGCCGGGCTTGTTTTGTTTGTTTGAATATCTTTGTGCCCTTGTCGGGTGTGTTTTGTGGATTTATGCCCTTGTTAGATTTTGGAGTTGTTGTGGAAGAAGTTGATGGTTTAGGTATTTAGTTTTCTTTACTTTTTGCTTCTTTAGTTTCTTTTGTAGTTAGTGTTTTGAATGTTTTGGAGCTAGGGGAAGTCTGAGTACCCATTAGGCTAGAGAGAACTTTTCTAAGATGCGAACATTGTATCACATATGTCGACGTGCAAACTGCATGAGCTTCACATATGCCCACTATCTGTCCTGTGCATTGCACGTGCGACCTACACTTTGACATTTGAGAATCGCACGTGCTTGTGTATTGGGATGGTTGTGTTGATAAACCCTGAGTAGCCATATTGATTTAGATAAATGAATTAGCCCAACAATCGACTGAGTGACACCATTCTTAAGGGAGAATCATCGTCTTTTAAGATTTTAGTTGCGATTGACTCGTTTGGTAATAATGGAGTTAGTCTTGCATAATAAGTGAAATAGACATCACTACCGAAATTTTTTATGAAAAGTTGCATGGAAAAGAATGGTATTTGTGACAACCCCTTTAGTCTTTTTGTGACTCTTAACGCCTTAGTGGTGATAATTTGAAATTGAAGAATGTGACTCTATTTGTTCTTATTTAGGAGGTAGAAATTGATCCTTCTTGAATGATTCACATGCCAAGTGTGGTGAGGTGTAGTTGAATAACTCTTGTGTTGTTTTCTTGTGTTAACTAGAACTTTCTGGGTTAGTCGTTTAGTGTTAGTCTCAATTGCGTTGGTTGGAGAAATGATCTTAGGCCTTCTTTGTGATTGTTGAAGCCTACTTAGCCTTAAAGTTCACCATTGCACTTAAATTGTATCATTAGTCACCCCTCTTGAGCCTAATACCTTTTCTTTTGCAACCTCGGTAAAAGCCTTGAACCATTTTTAACATGACTCCCTCTCTTGAGCCCGTTCCTCCTTGAACTCTACAAGTGTGAAATCGAGGATAAAAGCCTAAGTTTGGGGGTTGATAAAAGGTACCTTGGAGGAGTGCTAAATGAATTTATCTTGGCTTGTTGCCTAAAAAGAATTGTCATAAAGAAGGAAGAATGTGAAAAAAAGAAAGCAAAGAAGAAAGGAAAAGAGGAAAGGAAAGAAAGGGAATAAATCCTCCAAGGTGAATAAAATGATAAAAATTGATCCCCAATTGAAATGAGTGAAATGGTGTCTTGTATTGAATGAAAATGAAAAGAAATAACTTTGGTTTCGAATTAAAAAAGTTGTGTAGAGTTTGACGAGGATGTAGTCACTTAAATCCAAATGTGTATCCTACCCTTCCCCGAGCTTACATTACAAGCTTAGAGAATCCCTTTGAGATCTCCAACCGATTGTTTTTCAGCTAGCGGCAAATGAAAATAAGGACAAGCCTTTGGTTGATACTTGTTGGTACTTGAAATTTCTTGTGAGTGTGAGTGTTTATGTATTTGTCCCTTGTTATTGTCTTTGTACATAATGTGTTTTGGGACTTTCATTCTTGTGAGGGAATGAAAATTAGGATAGTTGTTGACATTGATAAACTCTGAAAATGAGTCAAATGAGCATGTTTTGGTAAGCTAGTGGTTTGAGTCACCTCTTGAGGATTGGTTGTTGTCACTTGGTTGTTCTTAATGTTTCATTGCATCCTTGAATTATGTTTTGAATAGAGGGGAATGCTTAGAGTAAGTTATCATGTGATTTACTAATCATTAGTACCAACTGAAGTCATGCTTGGTGCTTGAAATGGGTTCTCCTTGGCTTATATTGAATCTCATTGCACTTGTGTTGTGTGCCTATTAAGTTAGAATATTTAGATGCTTGAGGACAAGCAACAGTTCAAGTTTGGGGGTTTGATAAGTTGGCATTCTACCTACTTATTTAGCTTTTAAACTTATGCTTTTGCTAATAATAAGTGGGAAAATAGTGCAATTGCTCCGGATTACTTCTATTTTGTTGGCCTCTGTGTTTTAGAAGTGTTCGGGAAGAATTTGGATGAAAACAAGTCAAAATAGAGCTATTCGGAGAAGCAAGTGTCTGGCAGCTGTAGATGCCTATGCGAACGCGGTGCTCCTCCACATACAGCTGATCACTCAAAGCAAAGCTCCGCGAATGCACTGAACTGATCGCGTATGTGAAGGTCAACTAGACGAAGACACTTTGCGTATGCGACGTGCCTTCTGCGTAGGAAAAGAAGAAAGCATCAGTTGCGGGGTAGATTTGGAAATGTCTATTTTTGGAAACCCCAATCCACATAAAAACACTTCCCAGCCGTTCTTAGAAGATATCTTTGGCAAATTTCACAACTCTTGAAAAGCTTGGAGAGAAAGTTCATCACCCTACACCATAGGAGTGAAGATGTAGATGATTTCTATTATAAAATTCTTAGTTTTCATTCTTCAACTCTTGTTCTTAATTGCTAATTTGTAGGTGTAATTGTTGAATTGAGTTTTGGGTTTTGTATTAGAGATAATACTAAATTTGGGTATTTTGATTCTTATCTTGTGCTTTATCTTGATTAATTATATGGGTCTATTGAATCTTCTATGCTTAAATTCTATAGTTGATGGTTGCGAATATTGACTTAGAATTCTAATTGTGTTCTTGCTTGAGAGAGAAGTTCCTCAATTCGGGAAGGTTTAATAGTGGGAATTTGGGGTTTCCACTCTAGAAAAAGGCTAGAGATAGTTTGGTTGTCAGAAACTCCCATCTAAGAGTTGGGGTTAGAAATAACCCAACTTACCTAAGTTAATTTGTAGGTTATTGCTCACGAGTGGTGATTTGAGAGAACCCATGAGGATAGTTGCTTGATTGGTTGTAAGACGGTTAAGCATATCTTTATCTAAGACTACCCATGTGTTAATTCGGTGGAAGTCTTGTGAATTAAATTCCCATTTCCCAATTCTCCCTTGTTGACCTTTCTTGGTGAAAGCCATTGATCAAATCTATCTTTTATTTGATTTTCTTTTATCCTGTGTTTTTAGTTTAAAAACACCTATCGTTATCTTTCTCTCTTTTTGCTCTTTGAACTCTAATAAGTTGCTTGGATTATTTATTAGCTCAATTGTTCTCTATGGGATCGACCCCGACTCCCATCTTCGGAGAGTGTGTTTGAGCGTTATCAGTTTGCCACAACCACTTGACGTACCAGCTATGAACCACCTGTAACAACCTATGGACCACCCCTACTACCATATGAATTACCTCTGGCTATTGCGTTAAAATCCTGAGGGCCCGAACCCACTGACTCTGTTGCCTAACCTGCCTAAACCTAGGGAAATCCCTAGAAAAGTTCCCCAACTCACCATACACGTAGCACCTTTTGTCTTACAGTGGCTGCTGAGAAGATCCTACTAAACTAGAATGTCCATCACGGCCTGAATACCCAAAATGTGAACCTTAAAAAGCTTGACTTGAACCCTTGTTTTTCTGCCCAGTATGACCTGAATAACTTCTATTAGAACCCTATGATGTTGCCTAAATGATCCTTCTAGGCTGAGAGCAATGACAATAACCTCTACCAAGTGAGCCCCTACCTTCAAACTGAGAACCACTACAACTTCCCTGACAACAAAGCCTATTACCGCCGCCTCCATAAGACTCATGACATAACCTCTCCACATTGTATGTATGATTAATAACCTGAATAAAAGTAGATCAAGTTGTCGCTAAGTGCTTTATCGCCAAATAGCGTGATGAAATAAATCCACTAATAAATCTTTGCACCCTCTGATAATCTGTAGGCATAGTTGTAGTAGCAAGCCTAGTCAACTCATGAAACCTTGACTCATACTTTGAGACAGACATAGAACCCTGCTGAAGATCCATAAACTAATCCTTGACTCGAGAACCACTCAAAGTACTAGATACTACCCCTGCCTGTGACACATCCTCAAGAAGGCTTAGAGTCCTAACTATGGTGTCTTGAATAACTGACGAGGACACAAATCTGGTTGTAGTTTGGGCTGTCCCCGGACCCTCTAGCTAAAGCGCTATACCCTTAATCTCTATTTATGGCTCTGGTGAAGGTGTTATAGCAATAGGTACATGAGTCTCGTCCTCTCCTGCTATTATTCTTGTAATAAACATCTGATAAAGAATGGAACAAATGAATCTTTCAAGTTGATAGGGTCAAGAACGCATAATAAGGAATCAAAAAGACAAAATTTCCTTATAATGCCCTATAGCCTCTCGCAGATAGGATATAGACCTGACAATACCAATCCGCAGGACTCTACTAGACACTTGCTCTTGTAATGGTAAGATTGGTGAACCTAAAGCTCTGATACCATGCTTTCACAACCCAAAATCGATCCATGATGACACCTACTATAACTCTCTAATAGTTAAGCAAAAATCCCAATGAATTCTAAAAGTAAAGGCTAGAAATAAGTAATATGGGAAGCAGAAATAAGATAAATGGGCCACTATGTATAGATACATACATAATAGGTACAAAATATTTAATGTGGGCCCTAAAGAAACAAAAGAAAGACAATATATATAGGTACCAACCCTAAACCTAGTGTCACCAGTACAAGAGCCTTTAAAGTGTGGGAATAAGGCTATACAAAGATACAACTATCTATCAAAATACAAAATACGAAAAGTAAGTCCAAGAAGGAAAGCAGTAAATCTCCGTACATCAAGCGCTCACCATGATCCAAATGGCAAAAGTCTATGAACGAGCAGGGGACCAATGAGGATGACTCGTACTAGGCACTGTATCAAAAAAAGATGCAAAACTGTAGTAGGAGTACCAAAACATGGGGTATTCAGTAGGCATCATAGGCCGACCAAGCTCAAGAGAATCATATATATACAAAATAAGTAACACGATAAAGACTAACACGTCAAAAACTATCTTAGAATCTCAAAATAGTACAAGCAACCTAGAAATCTAATCACACAGAGGATAGAGAGAAAACAGTACTATAATACATGCAGTGTAAGGAAAAAAGAGAGACGCCATGCAATATGAGATGATGTAATGCAGTATGTGTCCATGCAGGAAAGTAAAACCATGAGTCATCTCATGGAATTCCCGTAGGCTCATCAACATATGCAAAAAAGTAAAACTCAGAGTTTTCTCATAGGCTGCCCGTAGGCTCCTCAATACTACAAAAAAGAAAACTGAGAAAGGATCCAGGAATGGCCCTCAGACCAAGTATAAAAGTGGTATGATTTCTCTTCTAAAATAGCAAATCTGTACAGTTCTTCCCGAGATAGAAATCAATAGTAAAAATGATACAAATCCTTTAGAAATTTGAAGCCCATAGTAAAATTGTGACATTTCCAATTTAAAGCTAAAAACAAACAGTAAGTGGGGGTACAATCCCCTCTTTTAATTCATAAATTTGTATATCTACTCCAGATATGTATGTATAAATTCATGCATTCCAATATCAGTATATATATGTATATATATAAGTATATGTATAGGTATACACCAAATAGGGTAAAACCACCCTTCATATCAAGATCACACTAACCTGGAGTCCATCAGTCCAAGTCCACGGCCTCAGGCCTACAGTCTCATATCATAAAGAAATACAGGAATGAAATGATAATAACAAGAACTGAAGAAAGAAAACTATTCTACCCAGGGATACTACCCTAACCTATGCTAAGGATATCTAACCTATTCCTAATTCCATAGTCTAATCTCAAAATGATACGGGCAACCTAAACTAAGGCTCAAGAAGGAATACTAGTCTAAAATCCCCGAAAATAGTCCATGTATATAGAAATCACTATAAATATAACCCTACCTAGAAATATCCTAATGAACATGCAATCTATAATATATATCATCTACCTGAGATAAGCCTAGAGAAAAAAAACCATAACCTACCTCGCGGTCGAAAAACAACCCATGAATCATCACTTGGAAGCTCTTCCCCATGCAATACCTCAGATCGCTACCACGCTATCAAAAACATGATCTACACATCAATATGGGATTAACGACACCCATATTACTATTTCAAAATTTAGGCTGAAAATCCGGTCAAAAATTGACCCTTGAGGCCTGTCGACAAAATCAGAAATAAAATTCAGAATTTTGTTCCCTATAGGGTCATAAAACCATGTCCAAAAGTTGGGAACTATAGGGAATAAATTTAGGGCTTAAAACAAGCCCAAAATCTCACTATATTACAGAGAATGTCTCAAGAATTAAAGTTTGAATGGACGGAAATTGAAGAGGCATAAATGCGTAAAAACCATAAGAATTCATGAGGGACGTATTAGGGATTTACTCAAAACAATGTTGGTGAAAATCCACTAAGAAATGCACTTTTAAGCTCAAAGGGACCAAATTTTAGTGAATAATGGAGTTAAAAATGAAGGAGAAGATATAAATACTGCCAGGGGTCCTTCTCCATGTATACAGAGACCTCACCGTGAATGAAAACTCAAAAATGCGGCCTTCTCCTTGCGAACACATGGAGGAAATAGGACTAGGTCCCGATGACCCATCTTTGTAAATATTAGACCCACTACGAATGTGGGCCTGCAAATGCAAAGGGTAAAATGACCATGCACCAGCAACTGAGAAATCAACAAACTTCCTAAGCAAAAAACACTCCAAATGGACCCTTGGTATTTATTTGAATCTCGAGAACACAAACCAAATATGCTTCCCAAATAGAAATAATATTCTAGACTCAACAAAATCATCGAAATAACTGACAAATGTCATCTTAATAAAATATTAACCAAAGTAACACTTTTCAAGTTTTGCATAAAAGCCACCCATGTACCCAAAATAAGTTTGAAAGCCTCGAGACTCAAACCAAAGGTCCCACTAGACCAAAACCCATGCTCTAGAGATAATGAAATTGATAGAACTCTCATCCAATCCAATTTGCTCAGACTGTTGATCAAAGTCAAACATTTCAACTTTAAGAGTTTCAAAATAGAAAATCTCTTCTAAAGCCTGACCGATCACCTCAGAAGCATGCCACCCATCCCAACACATCACATAAGCAGTGTAAAAGCTACGATAAGGGTTAAAATAGTAAAAACACACAAAAACAAAAGAATGACCACGAGGGTCACTACAACGATTGCTTGGGCAAGATTAAAGTTTCTTTAGCATGTGTGTACAGTTGAGTGACAATTTTGATTTCAGGTATGGTACTAAGTGAGAGTGATGAGATACAGAGACTATACAGCTGTGAAATCAATATGGACATGATTCCATGTTTTGTGGCATGACTGCATTACATTTGAAGGGTTTGTGATGTCTTATTATATTGTTTTTTGTGACTTACATGTCCTTTATTGATTGACATTGATATGTTTGGATTTAGGTTGTTACCTAGATATTATGACTACTTGAATATTTGAGTTCTTGGTTATGCACAGTTGTACCTGTCTGCTTGTTATTTGATTTATGATATATACTTGTTACTAGTTTGAGTTGTCCTATGATACCTACCAGTACATAGTATTTGTACTGTTGTTACTCCTGCACTTTCTTTTGAGTGCAGACTGTGTTCAAGACACCTCATCGTGGCCTTGTATATAATATAGTCAGCAAACCAATCTGAGGATGAGCTAAGATTTATTTATTGATATCGAAGACTTTTAATATTATATCTTGACTTGCTTTATTATTGTTTAATTAATTGGTAAGTGGTTAGTTTAGTTGGTAAGACATGGTTTGCCCACCGGGGAGGGAGAATAGTGTTAGTGTGGGTGCAAGTCACAATCATTTGGGTCGTCACAAAATTAGTATTAGAGATTTAGCTTCATCAATCTCATCGTACAAGGAAATATCTAGAAGAGTCTTGCATAATGGTACATAGATATTTGTATTGCTCTTTGAGAGGCTACAAGACACTAGGAAAACTCAATTTTTTCTTTCTTTCATGCTATTACTGGATTCTAATTGGTATCTGACAATCCAAATTGGTATTTGACCTCTTTTATTCTTTCCTCTCACAGATGGCAAGGACACATGCAGGAGAGGCTAAATCAGAGGAACCTGAGCCAACCGTTGGGATCACAGCTCATGGTAGGAGACATACGAGAGGAGGTGGTAGAGGTAGGGAATGGGGAGAAGCACCCCAAGGGGAAGCTCGGGGAGCAGCACCCCTGAGGGGTAGAGCTTTTGCAGCTAGTCAAGTTCGTGATAGGTTAGAGTCTTCTACACCATTAGAGGATCACGTCGGGGTAGTAGAGAAGGTAGTAGCACAAGTTCAGAAAGGTGCTACACCTGCTCTGACTTTATTAGATGTGCTAGCATATGTATTAACTTTGCTGAGAAAATAGGCAAGGAATGGGGAAGCACCCCTAGTTTGATAGATTAGACTATAAGGGTCTTCCATGATGCCACTATGGCTTGACAGATGGATGAGGTTTATAAGATAGGGGTATTATTGGGACCAGTGACCGGACAAATAATAACCGAGGAGGAGCATGACTTGATTTAGAGGTTTACTAAGATGAAACCTCCAGTGTTCTATGGTATCGAGACCGAGGATGCATATGAGTTTACTATCGACTGCCATGAGAGGCTCCACAAGACGGGGGCAGTAGAGAGATATATGGTAGAGTTTGTTACTTTCCAACTGTAGGGGGATACAAAGTTATAGTAGAGAGCTTTTGTGGAGTGTAGTCTAGCTAGGTCACCTCCATTGACCTAAACTCAGTTTTACTCCATCTTCCTAGAGAAATATGTTCCCTGTATCATACGAGATAGGAGGTGTGATAAGTTCACTAGTATTGAGCAAGAAAGTTTGTCTTATGCATCCTATGAGGCCCAGGTCCACTCACTGTCCAGGTATTCATTGCAATTGCTGCCCACAAAGAAGGAGAGGATCCGTTGGTTTGTAAATGGGTTGAATGTAGTGCTCCAACTATAAGCACTTTATATAAAATCTTTTAGGAAGACTTTTCAGGAGGTATTTGAGTATTTCAGGAATGTCGAGGTGGTTAAGCAAGATAATTATGCAAAGACTATTGAGAAAAAGGCCCAAAGGGGTGGTAGTTACAATAGCTCCTTCTCTAAGGGACCAATATCTTAGGGATACTCTGGATGCCTCATTCAGTCAGCCATGCAGGTATCAACTGGTGGTTCAGGGGCCAACCATCATTCTTCAAAACATAGTGGGTATATTACTTCTTTTGTTTTAGCTCAATCGCCTACATTAGATAGGGCATGTTAGGAGTGTGGTGAGGTTGGACACAATTGGAGATAGTGCCTTAGGTTTATGCAGAGCGGTCAGTCATCTCGGTAGCAGGATCCTTGAGCTCCAGCACCAATATGTATAGGAGGTAGTTTACATGGTAGAGGTGGTACCTAGCCTAATTGAGGCAATGGACATACTGGTAGAGGTGGCAGGCAGTCCAGTATAGGCAGTATGCAGGTGATAAGTCGGTATTCTACCTACTTATTTATCCTTTAAGCTTACACTTTTGCTAAGAATAAATGGAAAAATAGCACAATTGACACATATCACTTCTATTTTGCAGGTTTTTGTGTTTTAGAAGTGTTGGGGAGGAATTTGGATGAAAACAAGTCAAAAGGAAGTTTTTCAAAAAAGCTAGTAGATGTCAACTGCACATGCCTTCACGAACATGGAGGACTGGCCTCGAACGTGAAGGTCAAACAAACAGAGACTCTTCGCGAACGCAGTGGACACTATGCGAATGCGAAGAAGGAAAGCAGTTGCAGGGGCAATTTTTGAATTTCACATCTGAAGAAACCCCAAGTCGCATAAAAACACTTCCAAGCCGTCTTGAAACAAATCTTTGGCTGTTTTCACAACTTTTGAGCAAGCTTGGGAGCAAGTTTCATCAACCAACAACATAGGAGTGAATATTTGTATAGTTTGTATTGTAAAATCTTTATATTCCTTTCTTCAACTCTTGTTCTTAATTGCTATTTATTTGGTGTATTGTTGACTTGAGATTTTGGGTTGGTATTAGTGATAATACTTGTTGTGTTTTTGATTCTAAATCTATATTTGCTCTTGTTTGATTATTTGGGTCAATTGAATCTTCTATGCTTGAATTTATGGTCAATGGTTGCAAACATTGACTTAGCTCACTGATTTGGGATTTTGCTCGAGAGAGAAATTCTCGAATTCTAGAAGGTTCAATAGTGCAAACTTGGGAATCCACTTAGATTGGAGGCTAGACATAGCTCCAATCGCGGAATCTCCCATTTAAGGGTCCGAGCTAGAGATGGGATGACCTACCCAAGTTAATTGGCTGCTTGTTTATCGCACCAAATGATGTTCTAACCAAAATCATTAGGAAATATGGATGTTGATCGAGAGATAGCACTCCACACCTATGACCAAGACTACCTAAGTGTCAATTGGGTGCAAGTTTTGTGAATTTGAATTCTCAAGCCATTATCTCCCTTGTTATCCTTGCTTGGCGAAAGCAAGGTGAAAGCCATTGATCACCTATCTTTTATTTTTTTTGTTTCTTTATCTTTTAGTGTAGTTAAAAAACCCTTTTTTAGATATATTTCCCCCTTTTTGTTATTTGAACTTTAATAAGTTGCTTAGATTCTTTACTGGCTCGATCGCGAATACATTGTTCCCTTGGGTTTGACCTTAACACCCATTGGGAATTATAAATTTTATTTTGACTACGCGATCGCCATGACCTCCTTAAGTGAAGAGCACGATTTGAGTATTATCAAAAATGGGGCTGTTGCCGGGGAACAATTTGGCATAATGAGTTAGTTTAGGATTTAAATTTACTTACTCTAGTTCAATTTTTGTGACTAGTTTGATTCAATGGACGAAAGTCAGAGTAATCAAGCTTTTGGAAGACCTTGGAAGGAGGGTGGATAAAGGTATATCCGATTTTGAGTTTGTCGTCGAATGAAATCAAAACGTCCTTCCTCACTTAAAGGCCAAAAAGTATGGATTGTGAAATCAAGAGAATGGCCTTCTCATGCTAAAACCTTTACCTCGGGAGTGCCACCAAAAAATTAATTCATGTTTGGGTCAAAGGTTCAAATCTTCCAAGTGGAAATCTCGATAGTGAGGTAGCTTGCATCGCGCCGCGATGTTAAATTATGAGCTTGATGGGAGGCAACCCATCATTTTTATGCTTTACTTCACTTTTTGTTTCTTTTTGGTGTGTTTTAGGTGCCCAAGGGAATGAGAAGAGGAACCAAGTGTTGAGAAGCACCAAAAATACCTTTGAAAGATGTGCTTTTTGCACCTGGAAGAGTGCCCATCGCACATGACATTGCACATGCCATCGCACATGCCATTGCACAAGCAACCAATAAACTAATCAAAAACACATCCATGTGCAAACATGGTGCATTTCGCACCTCACAAAGTTCCCGTTGCACATTGCATCGCACATCATGAGCAGTAGGCTAAAGGAAAAGTGAAAATCTGATCCAACCAGCCTTCTTTGTGAATGTGGAGGACAGGATGTCAATGCGAAAAACAAGTCAAGACAGACCTTCGTGAACACGTGGACTGTCCTCGAATGTGAAGGCCAGTTAAACTTCAAACCTTCATGAACATGCTGTGCCACCACGAACGCAAAGCTTCCAGTCCATTCCACAGGTTTAAAACGTTCAAAAAAATCAGAAGGCTCTAAATGTTTTCTTCTCAAAACAAAGGTGCTCTCTCTCCTTTTGGCACACAATAAATTCCATCAAGTTCTTCCATTGCGTCCCTAATTGCAACTCATCAGGTATAAACACCAACCCTTCTTATTATGGTGCCTTTGTCAGGCTTGTTTTGTTTTGTTTTATACCCCTATCAGGCTTTGGTGTTGTTGTGGAAGAAGTTGATGGTTTAGCTATTTTTAGTTTTCTTTACTTTGTAACTTCTTTTGTTAATTGGTAGTTGAGATGTGGTTGTTGTGAGTCAGAGGAAGTCTGAGTACCCGTTAGGCTAGATGAATCTTGCTAGGAGGTATGTGGGTTGCACATGTCAATGTGCAAACCGCCCAAGCTTCACACATACTCACTTTTGGCATGTGCGTTGCACATGTGACACAAACTTTGTCACATGCGAATCGCATATGTCCGTAAAGTGTGATACTTGTTTTGATCCACCTTGTGTAGCCATGCCAATTTAGATAGATGAATTGGCCCAATGATAGACTGAGTGACGACATGCTTAAGGGAAAATCGTCATCTTTTGAGGTTTTGGTTGCAATTTGACTTGGTTGCTACCAATGAACTAGTCTTGCATGCTAAGTGAAATAGGCATACCCTTCAAAAAAAATTGTGAAAAATGCATGGCGAAGAGTGATTTTGTGACAACTCTTTTAATCTTTTTGTGACTCTTGAATAATTAGTGGTGATAATGTAGAATATCTCATCTTTGTTCTGGTTTAAGAAGTTAAAGATTGATCCTTCTTGAATGATTCGCATGCCATGTGTGGTGAGGTTTAGTTGAATAATTCTTGTGCATGTGTGTCATCTAGAACTTGCCCCGAATATGATTCAAGGTGAAATTCTAGGTGTAATCGAGCTTGGAAGATGACCTTAGGCCCTTTTTGATAGCCACTTCACTCAAATTACCTCCCAATGATATCAAATCCTAGTTAACCCCTTTGAGCTTGTGACCATTCTTTGACACCTGTGTAACACCGTGACCTTTTTGGAACCTCTATCTTGGCACCCGTCCTCCCTAATTGCTTGAAAATGAAATGTAGGCTAAAAGCCTAAGTTTGAGGGGTGCATGTGATCAAATAAGGAGAAGAAAAGAAATGCACTTAAAGTGCAAGGTAGCACCTTTATTCAAAAATTGAAAATTGCTCCAAAAGATCAATCTAACGAGCAAATTGAAAAGCAAAAATTGTTGCTACCAAGTGAAGGTGATATAAGGTGTGAATGATCATGAGTTAAAAAAGGAAAAATCTTGGGTTGTGTGAGAGAGAAATACGGTGAAGTTGAAATTGAAAAATGTGAGCGGTGTTTAAAATGAAAACAAAGAGCATTAGGGAGGTGTAGTCACTTGAACCAAATGATATCCTCACCTTACCCCTAGCCAACATCGTAACCTACAAGTCCTTGGTGATTTTGAGTTTGGCTACCCTACATTAGTGGCAATTTACAGGAAGGGCAAGCCTATGGTTTGACATGTGTGCACTTGAAATTTCTTGTGAGTGTGAGTGTTTGTATTTTTCTCTTCTGATTGTCTTTGTACATAATATGTTTTTGGGAATTTCGTTCTTGTGAGGGCATACAAATTAGGATAGTGGGTGACATTGATAAACTCCAAAAATGAGTCAAATGAGCATGTTTTGGTAAGCTAGTAGTTTTGAGTCACATCTTGAGGATCGGTTGTTGTCACTTGCTTGTTCTTATTGTTCCTTTGCATCATGAGTTTGTGTTTTGAATTGAAGGAAATGACTAGAGTAAGTTATCATGTGATTGACTAATTGTTAGTTCCAACTTAAGTCATTTTTGGTGCTTGAAATAGGTTTTCCTTTGACTTGTGGTATTGTCAATTGCACTTATGTTGTATGCCTCTTGAGTTAGAATTTTTAAGTTTCTTGAGGACAAGCAATATTTCAAGTTTGGGGATTTGATAAGTCGGTATTCTACCTACTTATTTAGCCTTTAAGCTTATGCTTCTGCTAATAATAAATGGGAAAATAGTGCAATTGACACGTATCACTTCTATTTTGCAGGTTTTTGTGTTTTAGAAGTGTTCGGGAGGAATTTGGATGAAAATAAGTCAAAAGGAAGCTTTTTGGAAAAGCAAGTAGCTGTCAGCTGCACATGCCTTCGCGAACGCGGAGGACTGGCCATGAACGTGAAGGTCAACCAAACAGAGACTCTTCACGAACGTAGTGGACACTACGCGAACGCAAAGAAGAAAAGTAGATGAGGGGGCAGTTTTGGAAATTCACATCTGGAGAAACCCCAATTCACATAAAAACACTTCCAAGCTGTCTTAAAACAGATCTTTGGCTGTTTTCACATCTTTTGAGCCAGCTTGGGAGCAAGGTTCATCAACCAACACCATAGGAGTAAAGATTTGTATTGTAAAATCTTTAGATTCCATTCTTCAACTCTTGTTCTTAATTGATATTTATTTGGTGTATTGTTGACTTGAGATTTTGGGTTGGTATTAGTGATAATAATTGTTGGGTTTTATTCTAAATCTAGATTTGCTCTTGTTTGATTAGTTGGGTCTATTGAATCTTCTATGCTTGAATTTATGGTCAATGGTTGCAAACATTGACTTAGCTCACTGATTTGGTTTTTGCTCGAGAGAGATATTCTCTAATTCGAGAAGGTTCAATAGTGGAAACTTGGAATCCACTTAGATTGGAGGCTAGACATAGCTCCAATCGCGGAATCTCCCATTTAAGGGTCCGAACTAGAGATGGGATGACCTACCCAAGTTAATAGGTTGCTTGTTTATCGCACCAAATGATGTTCTAACCAAAATCATTAGGAAATGTGGATGTTGATTGAGAGATAGCACTCCACACCTATGACTAAGACTACCTAAGTGTCAATTGGGTGCAAGTTTTGTGAATTTGAATTCTCAAGCCATTATCTCCCTTGTTATCCTTGCTTGGCGAAAGCAAGGTGAAAGCCATTGATCACCTATATTTTATTTGTTTTGTTTCTTTATCTTTTAGTGTAGTTAAAAACCCTCTTTTTAGATATATTTTCCCCTTTTTGTTATTTGAGCTTCAATAAGTTGCTTAGATTCTTTACTGGTTCAATCGCGACTACATAATTCCTTTGGGTTCAACCCCAACACTCATTGGGAATTATAAATTTTGTTTTTACTAGGCGATCATCGTGACCTCCTTAAGTGGAGAGCATGATTTGAGCGTTATCAGCAGGCAGGTTGTCATACTCATTTTTATTCTTTCCCAGACAGATCCAAGGTAGAAGCACCTGATGGAGTTATAACAGGTATTATTCTAGTTTGTGATCAAATGGCTACAACTTTATTCAATCATGGTTCACCCTTTTACTATGTGTCTACCTATTTTGTTATGGGTCTGGATATGATATGTGATTTACTTTATGTTCGTGTTTATGTTTCTACTCATGTTGGTGATTTAGTGATCATAGATAAAGTCTATCGTTCTTGTCTTCTAACATTCCTGGGGTATAAAACCTGGAATAACTTAGTGATTCTAGACATGGTTAACTTTGATGTCATTCTGGGGATGAGTTGGTTGTCTCCTTATCATGCAATTTTAGACTTTAATGCTAAGACAGTTACCATAGTTATGCCGGGTATGTATAGACTTGAGTGGAAGGGTGACTATGTTCCTATTCCTAAAAAGATTGTATCCTTTATTCATGCCAAGTATAAGATAGAGTGGGAATGTTTGTCATTTATTGCACACCTTCGGGATACTAGTGCAGAGGTTCCACCTATCGAGTCAGTTCCAATAGATTGTAATTTCTTGGAGGTATTACTCACATATGTACCTAACATGCCACCAAACGATAATATTGATTATTTCATTAATTTAGAGCTTGAGACTCATCCTATTTCTATCCCGCTATATTGGATGACACCGATTGAGTTGGGAGAGTTGAAAGTTCAGTTGCAGGACTTGCTTAGTCAGGGATTTATTTTTCTAAGTGCCTCCCTATGGGGTGCTCCTGTGTTGTTTGTGAAAAATAAATATGGAAGTATGTGTATGTGCATTGACTTTCGTCAGCTGAACAAAGTCTCTATTTGAAATAAGTACCCTCTCCACCATATAGATGAAAAGTTTGATTAGCTTCAAGTCACATCAGTCTTTTCTAAGATTGACTTGAGATCCGGGATCATCAACTGAAGATTTGGGCTGAGGATATTCCTAAGACTGCTTTCTTGACTAGGTATACATATTATGAGTATTTGGTGATATCTTTTGGGCTTTATAATTGCCCAGTTGCTTTTATGAGTTTGATTAATGGAATCTTTAAACAAAATTTGGATTCACTTATAATTATATTTATTGATAATATTTTGGTGTATTCGAAGAGCAATAAAAAGCATGAGGATCATTTGAGAGTTGTGTCTGGGTTGTCAAAAGAAAAGCAGTTATATGCTAAATTTCTAAATGTGAGTTTTGGCTGACATCAATGTCCTTCTTGGGGAATGTAGTTTCAAAGGAGAGAATTATGGTTGATCTGCAGAAAGTAGAGGCAGTTAAGGGCTGGGCTAGGCCCTATTCTTTAACAGAGATCCATAGTTTTACGAGGTTGGCTAGCTACTATCGTCAATTCATGAAAGGTCTTGCCTCTATCACTTCCCACGTGACTCATTTGACTTAGAAGGTTGTTCTATTTCAGTGGTCTGATGAGTGTGAGGAGATCTTTCAAGAGCTCAAGACACTATTGACTATAGATCCCATCCTTGCATTACCTGTCGAGGGTAGGAATTTTGTTGTTTATTGTGATGCTTCACGTTCTAGATTGAGTGCCATTTTTATGTAGGATAAAAAAAAAGTCATTGCGTATGCTTCTAGATATTTAAAGGTACATGAAAAGAAATATCCTTCACATGACTTAGAGTAGGCAGTGATGATGTTTGCTCTTAAAATTTAGAGGCACTACCTTTATGGTGTCCATTGTGAGGTGTTTACTAATCATCGTAGTCTACAACATTTGTTTACTCACAGAGATCTTAACTTGAGGCAGCATAGATGGAAGGGGATTCTCAAGGATTATGATGTTACTGTATTATATCATCCGGGTAAGGCAAATGTGATAGCTGATGCTTTGAGTAGAAAGTCTGAGAGTATGGGTAGCCTGACTTGTTTGGAGGCTACAAGGCATTCGTTGGCTAGAGAGGTTCAAACTCTAGCTAACAGTTTTATTAGGCTTAATGTGACTGAGTCTTGCTGAGTTTTGGCTTATGTTGAGGCAAGATATTTATTTTTGGAGCAGATTAAGGCAAGCTAGTTTGAGGATGCTAAGTTGAGAAAGATTTGTGATAAAGTATTCAGGGGAGACTAAGGAGGTCGTGATTGATGATGAAGGAGTCTTGAGAATTAAGGGGCGCATGTGTTCCCCGTATTGATGATTTGATTAAGACTATCCTGATAGAGGCTCACAGTTTGAGACATTCCATATATCCTGACGCCACCATGATATACTATGATTTGAGACAGTATTATTAGTAGGGTAGGATGAATCGTAATTTTGTAGAGTTTGGTGCTCAGTGTCTAAATTGTCAGCAGGTAAAGTATGAGTACCAGAGACTTGGAGGGATACTTCAAAGGATGCCCATTCTTTAATGGAAGTGGGAAAGGACAGCGATGGACTTTCTGGTTGGTCTTCCGAAGACCTTGGGTAAGTTTGATTTTGTATGGGTTATTATGGATAGGTTTACTAAGTCTACACACTTTATACAAGTTCAGGTGACCTATAATGCAGAGAAGTTAGCCGAGTTGTATATTCGAGAGATTGTTCGATTCAATGGAGTTGCGAGCTCTATTATCTCTAATAGAAGTTCACAGTTCAGTTCTAATTCTTGGAGGACTTTGCAAGCTAAGTTGGGTACTAGGTTGGACCTTGGTACAACATTCTACCCTCAAACTAATAGGCAATCTAAGCAGATAATTCAGATTTTGGAAGATATGCTCTGCATGTGTATGATAGACTTTGGTGGTCATTGAGACCAGTTTTTGCCATTGGCAGAGTTTAGTTATAACAACATATATCACTAGAGTATTGATATGGCTCCATTTGAGGCATTGTATGGGAGTAGATGTAGATCTCCTATTAGTTGGTTCAATGCTTTTAAGGTGAGGTCATGGGGTATTGATCTTTTGAGGGAGTCACTGGAGTAGGTGAAAGTGATTAAGGAGAAGCTCTTGATAGCCCAGAGTAGGCAGAAAGAGTATGCAGACAATAAGGTCGGTGATATGGAATTCATTGTAAGAGAGCAAGTGTTGCTCAAGGTTTCACCTAGGAAGGGTGTAATACAATTTGAAAAGTGAGGTAAGCTCAGTCTGAGGTTTATTGGTCCATTTGAAGTTCATAAGCTTGTGGGGGGAGGTAGCCTATGAATTGGATTAACCTCTAGGTTTGTTGGGAGTTCACCCAGTGTTTCATGTGTCCATGTTAAAGAAGTATCACATTGATGGTAGTTATATTATTTACTGGCATTCGGTCCTGTTCGATGAGAATCTGTCTTATGAAAAGGATCATGTGTCCATCTTAGATAGAGAGGTATGTAAGTTGAGATCCAAAGAGATTGTGTCTGTGAAGTTCCAGTGGAAGAATCATCCTATAGAAGAGGTCACTTAAGAAACCTAATCAGACATGCATATCAAGTATGCCCAACTTGTTTTTGAGTTAGGTAACTCTTTTTGTTTTTTTCCTTTCTTGTCCATTTGGGGATGAACGATTGTTTAATTGATATTTGATGTAATGACTCTTCCAGTCATTATAGGGTGGTTAGGGCCATAGTACCCTGTTAGAGTCCTCATAGTAAGTTAATAAAATCTGAAAGGTGGGGTAGTTTAAAATAAGAATTTTATGTATTCATGATGAATTATGATTTATTATGTTGTGTTGTATTCTGTTAGGAGGTGACCTAGTGACCTAGACCTCCATAAAAAATTCTGAGACTATGAGTGAGTTCATAGCATGTATTTATAGTGGTTGCCACATTGGGTTTATTTTGTGATATCATAAGAATGAAATTTGTGTTGTGAAATAGGGCTAATGTACAGCTTTCCTGAGCTACCAGTTAAAGGAACCGCTATAATGGTGTGATTCCCACTGCAGCGAGACCACCGTAGCAGTCAAAGGTGCTGCCATAGCAAGGTCTGGCAAAATCATCAAGACTTGCCTTAGTGAGCCCTTGTTTGCCATAGCGAGTTTTCTACAGCAAAGAAGTGAAACGAACTTCATGAACTAGAATACACGCTTTAAGTCACTTATTTTGAGTTTCACCTTATAAACTCTTAAGAAATCATCCCAGAACTCCAAAGAGGCGATTCTTCCAAGACTATGGCTATTTTCTCTTTTAGGTAAGTTTATTCCATCAATCTTCTTGTCTAGTAATCCTCAAATATCATAGAATCATTGGGGAGGATGGTAATGGTGATATTATGGTTTAGAACCCTAGGTTTTTAAAAAGTGTGGAAAAACCTATGGGTAGATGTAATTATCATCTAGAATGCTTCTAAGTATTAAATTACCACTTCATAGCATGAAATTATTGTTCTTGAATATGAATTGTGGTGATTGGTGACCTAGAGTCCAACAAAAAAGGAACCTTTAACATAAAAACTGCTTTAAAGGGGATGAAGGGAGTAGATCTCCATAAATTGAGGTAAAATTAATATTGCGAAACTAGATAGTGATGAATTGACCCTTTGGTAATGAGTTAGACCTTAAAGAAGGGTATAATTAAGTAGGTTTGAATTTCCAAAGCTAATGTTTTAAGAGTAGATGATTGAATACTCTTGTATTTGCTTGTTTTAGACTTTGAGCATTCTTAGGCATTGAGTAAATGAAATAGGCTCACATGAATTAGCTTGTTGATCAAGTTTTTCTGTTGAAGTAGGTTATGATTTATATGGAGTTAGACTTTGATTAGTCGCTTGTATGTGCTTATGAGTTGACAAAGCATGTTTGATTGGTCTTAAAATGTAGTCTATTAGTGATATCATTGGCTTGACAATGCTTGTATGAATAAGTTGTTTCATTGTGAAAGCATCTCTTTAAATGACTTGTGATTGTGATATACACTTGTGATATTTATTGTGTACATGTTATTATTATTATCCTGAGAGATAACTGAAATGAGAACGTATAGAGATATGTGATGAAGATTGAAAATATACATACTATTATGATGATGAGGGGCTCTAGTTCAAGTGAGCTTACAAATGAGTCATTATGTGATGAATCGGGTACCATGACAGTATAGTACATGGACACATAGGATCTCCTGTAGGTCATGACTACTTGGGCAAGGTTAAAGCCCATTTATCATGTGTGTACAGATAAGTGACAGTTATGAGTTCAGGTCTATTACAGAGTGAGACTTATGAGATACAGAGGCTATATAGCTGTGAAATCAGTATGGACATGATTCCATGTTTTGTGACATGACTGCATTACATTTGTAGAGTTTGTGATGACTTATTATGTCTAATTTTATGACTTATATGTCCTTCATTGATTGACATTGATATATCTAAATTTTATTTACCTGGCTGTTCTGGTTACTTGATTATCTAAATTCTTGGTTATGTGTTATTATACCTATCTACTTGACTTATTTGATTTATGATATATACTTATTACTAATTTGAGTCAGCCTATGATAGCTATCAGTACATAATATTTGTACTGATGCTACTCCTGTACTTTTTTTTGAGTGCAAACTGTGTTCTAGAGATTTCATCAAGATCTCATATTTAGCACAGTCAGCAGACCTATCTGAGGGTGAGCTACTCCTATCTAGGCTTCCACATATATTTTTAGTGATAGATGTTTATCATTTCAGACATTATTTCATTTATTAGCTATTTTTGGTTACTCTTAGGTATTCTTTAGCTAGAGTCCTTGTACGGTGACTTTCAGATCTGGCGATGTAATAGTTGGATTCCCACACATTTATTTATTGATAGCTAAGACTTTCATTATTATATCTTGACTTGACTTATTATTGTTAAATAAATTGGTAAGTGGTTGGCTTAGTTGGTAAGACATGGTTTGCCCACCGAGGGGTTAGTATGGGTGTCACTCACGATTGGTTGAGTCATTACACAAGTGCTTGCGCAAATTTATTGTCAACATAAATTGTATGACTTCAATTTGTGGTATGTTGAGCTCCTTCAACAATCTTTTTAACTAAATAGCATGAAACATATAAGATTTCTGTCAAATATTCAGCTTCAGAAGTCGAGAAATAACAATGGATTATTTATTTAAACTCCAAAAAATAATACAATCAGCCAAGAAAAATATAAAATCAGTTGTCCTTTTTTCTATCATCAATGTCTCCCGTATAATTACCATCACAAAATCTCAAAAGGTTAAAGTCATTAGAAGAAGAATAAAACAATACAAGGGTAACACCCCGAGTGTATAACGTTGTCCTTCATCCCATATAGAAGGCTTAGAAGCCTAAATTTGAGAAGTTAATTAACATTGTGCGTGACTTTGGAATATTTGATTTAAATTAGAATTTAAAAAAATATATTTTTATTGTCTTCCTAAAATGTCTTAAAAATGTATGAAAAATTCTTTAGTTATGATATATTTTTGTAGGTATTTATTTTGTATGATTTTTATAATTTATTAATATTTTAATGGAGATAGTAAATCTAGTTATATCACAAAATAATTATTAAAAGAGGTAGACTTTAATAAAAATTATTTTCCATTAATTTTGGTATATTAAAAAAGTCATATGTACTTTACTACGAATCTACGCAATACCCAACTGCATACATAATATGGTAAAATAAATTAATATTGCGTGAGTTTACACGCGGAGCTATGGTAATAATCACCCAATGACTATTTATGTGGATTTACAACATCTGTTATTAGTATGCTATTTATATAAATAAACTTCATAAAATGCTTAGTCCATTTTTTATTTTATCTACTACAATCTACAGATATATATCTTATATTTTTACAAAGATGTATTGGACATTATAATTTTTATTTCAAAGGAATCAAGGTTTATGTAGTTGGTGTAGCTACTACATAGATGAAAAATTTAGTAAAAAAAATTTTTGATGCTATATTTGAGCCCAAAAGAAAATTGATTATCTACATCAAGTTATTCGAGCTTGAATCGATGTATCTAAAGGCTATTCCTATCTTTTTTGAATGATTCTATAAGATTTGTGATTTTTGGGTCTTGCGTATTTTGAAGAGTTAATTTTTAGATATCTCTAAATTGATGTTAGAATTACTTATTGTCAAAAACTCATATTCGGTTGTAACACCCCAGGATCTGAACCAGCTACTGGACTGTACTCAACAGAAAAATTTAGAAAAAAATTCAAGTTTACAGGAACCAAGGTTGAGATCATGTACCGTAGTTTGTAACGACGGTCCGTCGTCTCAACCGTAATTCCCATTTCCAGTAGACCCCCAATTAATGCTCCAGGAACCACGAGTCAGATTACGGGCCGTAGTCCAGGACCACAGACCATCATTTGACTCATGGATGCAAAGATCAGAGTAGTACCAATTTCCTTCCTAAGAACCACGGATGGGACCACAGACCATAGTTTAGAACCATTGTCCGTACTATCGACTTTTGGATTCAGAACATCAGAGAACCCTTAGCTAAAGTCCTAGGAATCACGAGTCACACGACGAACCATCATTCAAAACCACGGTCCGTCCTATAGAGTCGTGGTTTCCTCAGATCAGAGAACCCCCAAGACTCATGGACAAGACCACGGTTCAATTGACGGTCCATCATCCAGGACTATAGTCCGTCAATCGAGTTGTGGTACCTGAGTCGCAATTTTCAACAGCTTTCTTTTAAAATTCCTAGGGGTATTCTAGTCTTTTTCCTACCCTTTTAATTCTGAAACCTTAGTCATTTTGAGAGGTAATTAAAGGGATTTCCACTCTTGTTTCTCCATTCTCCCTACACTAATCACACTTAGAAAGAAAAGAAGAAAAGAGGCAATAGTTTTGCTCAAGAACAAGTAGAAGTTTTCTTCAAGTAGCAGCCCCTAAGACAGCGCCACTGTAGTTATGAAAGGGGTCAACTGTCAGATTAGGTTGTTCACCCTTGTCCCTTGTGTACATCAGTTAGTGGATCCACGTAAGACTTGTTTGTACCCTTGGCAAAGTATGAACACCCTTCCATCAAGGGTTACAGGTTGTCCCCACAGTTAGCTCAGCTTGGGGTATGTCAGTTAATAGTAGCTCCTATAGTAAGACGCATGTTGCATTGACCTTGTATCTAGTTATTCAGTCCAGCATGCTCTATCCTCATTATAGTTACTTGGTCATTGCATTCAGCTTATCTACCAGTTTATGTTCAGTATGTATTTTCATGTTCAGTCTTTATTATTGTTTAGCTTAGCCTATATCCCGCATGCTCAGTACATTCAAAGTACTGACACATACTTTTGTGCTACATAATTGTATAATATAGGTTCAGGCGCTCAGCATCCAGACCGCGTTTAGCTTGATTTTCTAACCTTACTTTACAGAATCAGTGGTGAGTCCTCATAGTCCGAGGATAATAGATGTGGTTTTTGACACCCATTTGTTTCCCTCCACATTTGTAATGAATTTCGAGCTTCTACTATTTTAAACAATTTTGAAATGATTATCTTTATAAAATTTTAAAGCTTTCAAAATTAATTTGAGGTTAATTAATAATTTTAGGTGAAATACGTGTACTCTATATTTAGTTATATAAGAGTATATGAATTTTGCTTAAAAAAATATTTTGAAAATTGTTTTAAATGAAAACCTGTTAAAAGTTTAAAATGTGCTCCATTTTCCTTAAAATCGATTTAAAATCAAGAAATAATTGTATGAGTAATTCTTTGATTTTTAAATGAGTTAATTATGTTTTAACAAGATAATTATATGTTTGCTAATATAATTATTCTTAATTGTTAAATATGGAAGCTCGGTAATTGATTAAGAATTTAATTCATCTTATTTCAATTTTGGCCTAAATTCTTAAATTTAGTCAATTTGGCTATGATTTAAGCTAATTTGGTTATTGTTTCAACCAAATCTGGCCACATTTGCAAAGAAAAGCAGCCAGCTCTTAAACCAAATTTCAGTCCTCCATTTTCAGCCAACTTTGGCCCAAGAAAACATTTTTTTCTCGGCCCAATTCTCATCCCAAACCCGAGCCCAATTCTTTTTTTCTAAACAGATATACACATACCCATATATATTAAATATGCATCCACACCACTTACATATCCTCTAAAATCCCCTCACGCACCACACGCTTCTTCTTTTCCGTAGAAAAGAACGTACCAATACAAACAACGCGCCTAGTACAACAGCTCACCCACCTTTGTACTCTTTCATCTTCATCATCTTCTCCCTCTAATACACCTCAATGGAACCCTAACTCCATCGAGAAACGAAGCTCAAATCTCTAGCAATCCCAGTTAAATCCGTCAAAATCCCTAAATGCCATCCAAGATGATGAGCTGACAACTTCGAAGGTTCTAGAAACGGCCCTATGTGGCAAGTTTTCCACGATTTGAGCAAAAGTTTATACAAGTTTCATACAATTTCATTGCTGCTCAACGTTATCCGAAGAGGAATTTTGAAATTCTTCAAGTGATTTCCCATTTTACCCATCTGTTTTCCCCCCATTTTTACCCCAAGACTTTCCTATATAAACCCTCTCTTTCTTTGAGTCAGGTAGCTGGCTTTGGGGAAAAAATTGAGGATTGTGGAGAAGCATTTCTCTAATCCTACGTAACCAAGTTAATTTGCAGAGATAAACCCTAAAAATTCAAGTTCTTCCGGCAACACAAGCTAAGCTCTGGTGGATAAGGGTTGTTTTTCGACGAAGTTCGCAGTCCCAGATGCTGCTTCAAAAAAGGTAAATCCCTCATCACTTTCTTTACTCTTTCTTTTCTTTGTGTCCTTATAGTATGATGTAGATTTCTGTTCTTTTTTTTCTCCTTTCTTTAGAAATAATTTTGCTAGTTTTAGGCTGGTTATGTTGTGAGTTCTGTTTTCGTTATTTAGAATTTCTCATGTTGGTTTCTAAGCTGGCCTTGTTTCTTTGGGTAATACTTGTGCGTATTAGGATAAAATGAGGGGTCTGTTTTGGGAATTAAGGCTGCTTCTATTTTCTTTCCAATTGTTAAACCTTCACTGGACATTGGTTACTATTTTATGAGTGTTATGTTCTTATCTGGATATCGCTTTGAGTTCGCTTAAATATTTTCCTCAAAAACTAGTTTACTAAGCATAAATGAGGATGGTTTATGATGAGTTTGGTTGACGCCTTGGTATGATTCGATTTCGTTAAATTTGTTTGAGGATCAGTGATATACGTATATTCATCTTTTATCGGCATAAGATGATCTTTAGGTATTATCGAATAGATGATAATCAATTTAAATCGCTTCATCTGTTTGTTTTGCTTAGTTGAGTATAACTTGACTAATTTGTTTTATGGATTTTGATTGTTTACTTTCTCTTCTCTTTATACTTATTGTTCAAGTTCATAGTTGGAATATGTTGTTGCTTTGCCTAAAGAAATCTGCTCTTTTTCCTTTAAATGATATATAGCATTTGATTTCCGTATGTGTTGACGATCATTTGCCATATGTTTATCAAGTATGAACTGGGTTGTTTTTGTCTCTCTCTAGCATGATCTTACGTAGGTTCTTTGCTTCGCTTCTATCTGATTTTACTCGAGAACTTGACTGTGGGCTAGAACCGATTGTTTACCTCTGTTTGGATACTGCCGCTTCTTCTTCTTTGAACAAATGGATCTAGGAGGTTTTATTTCATCTTATTTCAAAGCCTATAACTCAGAAAACTTGTTGATCTAGTTAAAGAATTTACTTGAGACTCTACAACTTTGATCATTCCCGTAAAATACCTGATTGCTTTGAATCTTGGGTCTGAATGTACTCATCTAATCCTCGTGTTTATATTCTGATTGCATACATGTGCTTATTATTCAAGATCGGAACCTAGGAAAATCTGTGTATGTCATCTTGTAAAATTCCTCAATGCTTCGGCATCAAAATAGCTTCTCACATGCTCTTTGCTTCAAGTTCTTGTCTCTACACTATTGTTTTATGTCGCTTACATGACATTGATTTGAAAATTGTTAAGGATTATTTGTTTAAGCTATAAATCAGGTGTTTAGTCTGTTGAGTAAAGCATGTTTCATCTTTAAATTCATGTTGCCATGATTATTGTTTTCTTTTAAAAGTTCACAAATTTAGCTCTTTGTTGGAAATTCCTTATAAGCATTGGAGTACAGAATACTAGTTTATGAGTGTTCCATCATGACTAGTTTATATTTCCATTTTTGACCAGTAGCAACCTGTTTGTTTCCCTATTATCCCTAGTTGTTGCAATTTGAGAAAAAATGGTGTCTGATTATGCCGTGTATCCCTATACCCACTGCCCATCTTTCCAAGCGTGTTCTAGGATTAATTAAGAACAAGTCTTTCTTCAATACGACTTAATTGATTTTAAACAAGGCCTAAATCCTTGATTTGTCACATTTGGATTTGTGTGTTAGGAAGTTACGTTATTAATCATTTACCTATTCTGTATTTTTGTTTTTTTTTGTGATGCATGTAACGCCAACCTGAGTCCATCTTGACTCCTTCGTCTCCTGAGCATCGTTCGTTGGTCCAAAGCCTAACACCTTGTCGAGTCAGCCTCATTGATATTTTGAAGAATCAACTTTTGTTAAAAAAAGATACAACTTGGAAGCTACTATATACAGAGAAAGAAAGAGAATGGGCCAAAGACCACGTATATGCCAGTAGCAGCGGCGGCCCGATACGGGTTGGAATTTTAAGATGGATAAAAATCCATTAG
Source organism: Jaltomata sinuosa (assembly GCA_003996215.1). Classification (NCBI taxonomy): domain Eukaryota; kingdom Viridiplantae; phylum Streptophyta; class Magnoliopsida; order Solanales; family Solanaceae; genus Jaltomata; species Jaltomata sinuosa. The sequence goes on along the minus strand of QJPP01001998.1, from coordinate 123,924 downwards.
GGCTAGCAATAGCCCAACGGGCCGAAGATGTTAAAAAAATGGACCATAGTCCAAATAATTGCAGAAGTGGGCTTCAAGCCCACAAACTAGTTTAGGACAGGTTTCATATGGGCCAAAAGTCCAACTTGTTTAAGCCTTCCCTTATTCCTTAAACTCTTTATTTTGTATTAGTTAGAATTATCTTGTATTAATTGAACTCTAACCCGTCATAAACTTAGTTGATTTTTCCCTTAAGAATAAATATTTCTGATTAATTTTTCTTTAATCACTATTATTTTCTTCATGTAAAAAACAATTTAACGCCTATGCTTTAAACTGTCAAAGCTAGCATGTCTCTTTTAAACCAACTCTTTATATATTTCACTTCTAAAATATAAGTATTAATTTCCTCTAATCAAGTCTCATTTAGTACGTATTTCTCAAAATAACTTAAAACGAGATGTTTTATACACAAAACCTTTTTAAAGTTAGTCAAAATAAGTTATTTTCAAACAAATTTGGATAACCACAAGTTAGCGGATATCCCGAGGGCCTTCAAAATCTTCTCGGGATAATAATAGGAGCCTCTTACCCTTAACCTCTTAATTTTTTAAAGTTATATCTGTTTTGACTTTAAATGATTTTTATAAGTTTTTCTTGGTTTTACTTTTATAAAAACTAAGTGGCGACTCTTGTTGTTATTTGAAATTATTTTGAAGCTTTAACTAGATTTTCGAAATGATTTTCAATAAACAAGTCATTTTTTCCTGTAAAATCAAAATGGCGACTCCGCTGGAGATAATTCAACTAGGTTCTAACCTTATTGTTTGAAACTAACTTATTTGACTAACTATTCAGGTTTGTAATAGATAGTAAAAGTAGTTATTTGTTATTTACGTGTTTAATTTTTGCAAATTATAAACTGTCATTGCATTTCATGGCACACTTCTGCCAAACAACATTTTATGTTGTTTTGGATTACAAACAGGACGGTTATGCGGGTCGCAGATGTTTCTATCACTTAAAACCCAAACAATTCTCGAGGCACCTTGATGGGTATTAGGATCGCTGGCCGATCTAATAAACGTCATTGCCTCACCCCGAGCTGTCCACTCGAGTTCCCGATCTACTATTTCAAACTCCACTCTAGACATCTAGCGTAGAGCAAAACCAAAACCCATTTTTAGGCATTGGCTTAGGATGATCCAATACCTAAGGGGTATGGGGTCCATTAGTAAGACCAACTTGTTTTCAAAAGGGCCCACAGTCCGAAAGAACAATCATACCTTACGTGCCCAATTGAAGGATGTGATGTCGAGTTGTACGAACCATTATCCCTCAGGATTGGGATATATTCAGATAGTCTTTCATTTTTTAAAAATAGTCATCCGAAAGGCATTCAGAATTTGCAAGAAAGGTCAAGAAATTCAATAACGGAGGACCAGCCACGACGACCTAGATTAAGATTATACAACTGCGCGGGACTGATTCTGATGTACATTCCTTTTCCCGCAATTTTTTACCACCATTTTATTCAATCAATATGTATAAATATATTTTGAGGCAATGGAATGTTTACAAATGACATACGCATCCTTCAATTTGTTAGGCCTACTTTTGGCATAAAAAGGTCACATATCCGTAGAGGATGCGCTATTAACTGTTATGTGATATAAATATCTTACGTGCTTACGTGTGTTGCTTAAATCAAAGGTGAATTGGTCCACTCCTACTTGAATATTTTTAGAACCCATAGGCAGGATAAAAGCCCACCGTGCAAAGTCTGACCAAAATCGCTCTTGGAGTTTTTCAAAATTACCCAGAAAAAACCAAAGACTTCTTAAAATCCCTTTTAAGTCTTGTTTCTACCACATCAGAAAACGAACTTTCCATTTTCACTTTCCCACTTCGACGGAGATGCTGAAAAATTCAGAGAACACATCAAATGCTACAAAACAAGCATCAGAAGATGAAGACTCATCAAATTAAATCTCCTGATAAAATCTACCTACCCAAAAACGATAGGCAAATTCCTGTCAATCTAACCTTCGAGCCAATAACTCTGTGGATCAGTTTGCCTTGACAAAAAGCAGCTTTATGTGCTTAGTGCAATTCTTACATGTTTATCTTCAGTCACATATCTTGTATTGTTTATCACTAACATGATCTAATATATCGGCCTTTGAGTTGTTCTTATTTCAACAGGTAATAGAAACTGATTTGTGTTGACAAAACTCGCCGAACATCCCTACTTCACCCGCCCAAAGGCACTCGTAGACTCCTCCTCTAACCCTCGCTTTTCTAAGGGTAAAATGACTGATAGTGAGTAAGAGAACGCCTTGGCCGTGAGAGACAGTGTTATCGTTGAAAAGAGTGAAATGATTACCGAACTAGCAAGTAAGCTAGAGAAAATGCAAGAAGAGGTGCAGAAGGCCAAAGATATGGCAAGCTTGGATATTGCCGCTAACACCCCAACTCTGGGAAGCGCCCAAAACCCTCTCCAAATCCCTCCGTTCAAGTCTCCACTGACCAAAAACCGACCAGGGAATATCCCTCTTGCCTCTGTACCTAGACCTTCCAAAGGACCTCTCCCCAATAACCCTCTCCATATCGGATCCTCGTATCAAATCAATACTCCTCCTGTCCAGCACACTAACCAAAACAATAACCAGAGTGCCTATAATCCACAAAACCCTCAACCGATTTACTATACTCAGCCTTTTTACCAAGCTCCACAACTAAACGTGCAGCCCATATACAAGGCTCCATAACCAACTGTGAAACCCACTTACAAAGCTCCTCCCCAGAACTTCCAAGTGTATCATAAGGCTCCCGAGAACCAGAATAATCTCCAGGTTCCTCCTCCCGCCAATGCTAATCTCCCTCGCCCAAATTTGGAAAAGAAAGCTCCTCGGACTTTCACCCTGTTAGCTGAAACCAGAACTCAGTTATATGAGAGATTGAAGGCTGCCGGATTTATCCAGCCCATTCCATCAAAACTTGCAAATCCTGACTCTCATTTCTTCAAGGCTGACCGACATTGTGCTTATCATTCTGGAGGAGTCGGACATGATACTGAAGATTGCATTAACCTGAGACATAAAATTTAGGATTTGATTGATCAAAAAGTCGTCACACTACAAACCGCACCGGCCAATGTTAATAACAACCCGCTCCTAAATCACAGAGGATCCACTGTTAACATGATAGAGGTCGATGAAAAATGGGTTGTGAGTAAGTCAATAGTGTCGGTTAGCCCTAAAAAGAAGGAAATATCGGGAAAAGCTATAACTACTCTGAGTATTGCTGAGCTACCCTTTGAAGGGTTAATGCGCAACAAGGCCTTGCACCCTAATGGCTGTGTCCCTATGATTGAAGAAGTCCCAAAAGGAAGCGATTTCTACACAATAGAGATTGTAAATGCCATGGGATAGGATCTTGCTCCTCAAATCCCCATGCCACCTATCTATAAAATGCTCGCGACTATGATGCTGAGGAGTGAATATGAACCAGGATTCAGAATGGGAAAGAATTCTGATGGTATGACTGAACCCATAAGCATTCCCAGACAACTGACCAAGCATATACTAGGGTACGTAGCCCAAGAGGATAAAGCAACAGTTGAAGGGAAGAAGCGGTCAGGACTGCCAAAACCGCTTCCTCACTTATATCAGTCATTCTCGGAGCGTATTGGTCCCCCAAGTGATGGGTTGGAGAATGGAATAGGAGATCTATTCGAGAAATATGATGCTATAATAGAAGAAATCCCCGAAACAACCATGATTAGGGATGCCAAGCCTGGAAAAAAGTTGCAGAACTGGGCCACAACTCCCCTCATGACTCTCCACTTGTCTGGGTAGACAAAGATTCTGTTTTATGAAAAATCGGTGATGGTCCAGATGAGTCTCCCACCCTTTATGTTTTAATATTCCTCATACTATTTACTTCTTTCCAAAAGTCACAAACCCGCATTCATGTGGGTTATAGCCATATTTTATAAATATTTTTGAATTTCAAAGAAAAGATTCCCTTATCGTGAAAACATTTTACTGTTCAAAATTTGTTTATATTTACTTGTTTTTATCTAACCCATATTGTTTTGGTTTTAGTAATAATAAGTTAAAACCTGCCACTGTCATGTCATGTCAAGAGCTTAACGAACTAACTGAGCTAGATGACGATGATTTCGAGGAATATGACGAAGAAAATATGGTTCCTAAAAAATTAACAGAGGAATTAAAAGACTTTGAGAACCAAGAAAGGCCTAACCTATAAGAAACCAAGATGGTCAATCTGGGAGACGGCCAAGAGGTCAATGAAACCAGAATCAGTGTCCATCTGACAGAAGCATAGAAAAGAGAACTCATCAAATCACTCCGAGAGTACATCAACATATTTGCTTGGTCCTATAGCGACATGCCGGGTTTAAGCACATACATAGTCTCTCACAAGTTGCCTATCAATCTAGGGTTTGATCCGATCAATAAAAAGACTCAAAAATTCAAGCCAGATCTAAGCTTGAGAATCAAAGAAGAAGTTACCAAACAAATATTGTCTGGGGTGGTAGAAGTCACAAAGTATCTGACTTGGTTGGCCAACATCGTCCCAGTTCCCAAGAAACATGGGAAGATCAGAATCTATGTTAACTATCGAGACCTGAATAAGGCCAGTCCCAAGGATAACTTTCCGTTACCCAATATCCACATCATTATTGACAACTGTACGAAGCATGAAATGCAATCATTCATGGATTATTTTGCTAGGTACCACCAGATTTTAATGGTTGAAGAAGATGCGGAGAAAATGACTTTCATCACACCTTGGGGTGTTTATCATTACCGGGTAATGTCGTTCGGCCTTAAAAATTTAGGTGCTACTTATATGCGAGCCATGACAACCATTTTTCATGACATGATTCACAAAGAGATTGAAGTGTACGTGGATGATGTAATTATCAAGTCCCGCGAGAGTTTGGATCACTTGACTCACGTAAGAAAGTTCTTTGATCGGCTACAGAAGTACAATATAAAGTTAAACCCCGCCAAATGTGCTTTTGGGGTCCCATTCGGCAAGTTGTGGGCTTCCTAGTCAGTAGAAGGGGCATCAAGGTCGACCCCTCAAAAATCAAGGCAATTCAGGAGTTGCCTCCCACGAAGACCAAGAAAGAAGTCATGAGTTTCTTGGAAAGGCTGAATTATATTAATCGGTTCATAGCCCAGTCAACAGTTATTTGCGAACCCATCTTCAAGTTGCTGAAAAAAGATGCACCGACCAGCTGGACCGAAGAATGCCAACAAGCCTTTGACCGCATCAAGAATTATTTATCCAGCCACCGGTATTGGTTCCTCCAAGAGAAGGAAGTCCATTGTTTCTGTATCTGCCAGTCTCAGAAAATGCCTTTGGTTGCGTCCTGGGGCAACATGATGAAAGCAGAAAGAAGGAACAAGCAATTTATAACTTGAGCAAGAAGTTCACCCCATACGAGGCTCGTTATATTCTGCTAGAAATGACTTGTTGTGCTTTGACTTGTTTTGCCCAAAAGTTGAGACATTATTTGTCATCCTATACGACATATATCATTTCCAGAATGGACCCCCTGAAGTACATATTCCAAAAGGCCATGCCTACGGGAAAATTGGCCAAGTGGCAAATGTTACTAAGTCAGTTTGACATTGTATATGTAACTCAAAAAGCAATCAAAGGGCAAGCCTTAGTGGATCACTTAGCGGAAAATCCGGTTGATGAAGATTATGAGCCACTCTGAACTTACTTCCCAGATGAAGAGATTTTGTTCGTAAGCGAGGATATCGCAGAATCATACCCTGGTTGGAGATTGTTCTTTGATGGAGCAGTCAACTTTAAAGGTTCAGGCATTGGAGCAGTCTTAGTATCAGAAATTGGTCAGCACTACCCGGTGACAACCAAACTCCATTTCCCGTGCACCAACAACATGGCTGAGTACGAAGCTTGTATCCTCGGCATTCAGTTAGCTATTGATATGGATATCTGAGAACTCTTGGTTAACGGTGATTCTCATTTGCTAATTCACCAAGTCCAAGGTGAGTGGGCTGTGAAAAACCTCAAGATTTTGTCATATGTGAAGTTGGTACAAAGTTTGCGCAAGAGGTTCCGAAAGATCGAGTTCAAGCATACGCCGAGAATTCAAAATGAATTTGTTGATGCTTTGGCAACCATATCTTCCATGATTCAGCACCCCGATCAGAATTACATCGATCTGTTGGTGATAGGTTTGAAAGAGCAACCTTCACATTGTGCTCAAGTTGAAGTAGAATCGGATGGAAAACCATGGTATCATGATATCAAGAGGTATCTAGAAGCCGGATCCTATCCTGAGGATATGACTGCCAACCAAAAGAAAACCATCTGCCGAATGGCCAACAACTTTTTCCTAAATGGAGAAATCTTGTATAGGAGGACTCTAAATCTCGGATTCTTAGAATATGTTTACTCGGCCGAAGCCACAAGGTTTCTAGAAGAAGCACATGCCAGAGTATGTGGGCCTCAAATGAATGGGTTCACCCTAGCTAAGAAGATCTTACGAGCCGGATACTTTTGGATGACCATGGAAAACGACTGTAGAATGTTTGTGCAAAAGTGTCACAAGTGCCAGATCCATGGAGTTTTGATTCGAGTGCCACCCACTGAGCTTCATGCTATGAGCACACCCTGTCCTTTTGTATCTTGGGGCATGGATGTCATTAGTTCCATCGAGTCACCTGCCTCAAATGGGCACAGATTCATCTTGGTAGCCATTGATTATTTCACCAAATGGGTGGAAGTTGCTTCTTAAAATCTGTAAGCAAGAATGTTGTAGCTGACTTTGTCAAGAATAATTTGATTTGCAGATTTGGAATCCCCGAGTTAGTTATTACCGACAATGGAGCAAATATGAATAGTCACCTGACGAGAGAAATATGTGAGCAATTCAAAATCACTCACCGAAATTCGACTGCGTACCGTCCACAAATGAATGGAGTTGTGGAAGCTACCAACAAGAACATTAAGAATATTTTAAGGAAGATGGTTGATAATCACCGGTCCTTCCATGAGATGTTGCCTTATGCTCTATTGGGGTACTGGACGATCGTCAGAACTTCGATCGGGGCAACTCCTTATATGTGGTGTATGGTTCAGAAGCAGTGATACCTGTTGAAGTCGAAATACTATCCCTTAAGATCATTCAAGAAGCCGGACTGAGTAATGAAGAATGGGTTCGCGCTTATCATGAGCAACTCATGTTGATTGATGAGAAAAGAATGAGTGTCGTATGCCATGGTCAATTATACCAGCAACGAATGATTCATGCATTCAACAAAAGAGTAAGAGCCCACATATTTGCCATAGGACAGTTGGTCCTCAAGCGTATTTTCCCTCACCAGGAGGAGTACAAAGGAAAATTTGCACCTAATTGGCAAGGTTCGTATGTTGTCCAAAAAGTGTTATCTGGAGGAGCCTTGATTCTGTCCGAGATGGATGGCCAAGTGTGGCCCAAGGCGATCAACTCTGATGCTGTGAAGAGATACTATGCCTAAGGATAGTTGTCTTTCATATTCTTTCCATGTAATCACATTTTCCGATTGTAATCTTTTTTATTCTTTGTAATATCTTAAAATTCCCTACCCTCTTTGTACGAACTATGTTTGGCTTGAATTCTAAAGAATGAAATACGTAGGCGGCCTGTGACGGCTTTGGTCAACCCCTTAGTAAAATCTATTTTTCCCCTTTTTATCCTGAACTACGTTTGATCTGAATTCTCACGAATGAGATACGTAGGGGGCCTTTGTCGGCTTCGATCACCCCTTTATTTATTTCAAACATTCTCCCACTTCGAGTGTGGAAAGTGTAATGACCCTTCCGGTTATTTCCATGCATACATTTTCCTTGTGCCGTTAGGGCTTGTTGTAGCGGACCCAAGTCATTTAAGGCTTGTCGGGACCGGTAGTTCGGTGCCGGGTCCATTTGTTTGGTCGTATGATAAGTTTTGAAGTCAAGCAAGTCGGCAAAAGTTATCGTAAGTTCTTTAATAAATTTTCTGAACTTTGGGTAAAATATCTCGGAGCTTTTCTCTCAATATATAAAGAGTTAGAAGTCCCCCAAAATACCAAATCGAAGGTCTACAAGTCTAGTTTCCAACGCATAAAACCTCACATCCAAATGATCTCAGAGTAAAAGGTTATGACTGTTTTACCGCGGACTATCTGGCAGAAAACGGGTTGCGAACCGGGTCGCGAACCGGGTCGGGTCAAACTCGATTTAAGCCTCAACTTCATGTTTTAAAACGCCTTTTCAGTTCTGAAACAATGAGAAAACATAAGGGAGGGTTCCAAGAGAGTTCTTGAGTATCGAAATCGTGCGTACTTGAAAATATTTAATTTAAAGTCGAATGTGGTAGAAAATTATATTATTATTACCTTTTCAAAATATTTTAAAGGTTTATGAAAAATATTTTTGTTACGATATAATTGTATATGTATTTATTTTATAAGGTTTTTATACATTGTAATATTTTAGCGGAGATAGTAAATTTAGTTATGTTAAAATTTATTATTATAATATAGTAGGTTTTGTTTGAAATAATTTTCTATGAATTATGATATATTTAAAATATTATATTTATTTTACCATGAATTTATGCAATATCCGAGTTTTTATATAACAGAATAAAAATAGTAAGTGGTGGCCTATTAGTCCACCTCCACGTGACATGTGGAGAAGTGGGAAGCAATGTTCTACATTCATTACACCTACAACTTGATCACTTAGAGAAATTATTAAACAATATATATGTTGTAATTATATTTAAATTAAGTCGGCAGTGACCTTTACATATTGCTGTATGTTTCAAAGCTGCATTGATTTTGCTTTCATTTTATTATGGATGGTTCAACTTATGTTTATTCTTACATGGGTTTTTACAAAATAAGAGCCTAGTAGGAAAATATTTTGGTATTACATTTGATCCCTAAAAGAAATCAATTATCTACGTCAAGTTATTCAAGTCTGAGTTCGAGTGTGATTTTATTTCGGAGCTTTTCGGAGAGGTTCAAGCTTGTCATCGGACGACAGGTAGGTTACGGTTTATTTTCCCTAGACTCCGCATATATAGGATAAAATTGTATTAATGGGCATCCTTGGGTTGGTTTATTAGGTTGGTACCACAGACCTCGACCGCTTTATTCATGTCCGCCTACTTTTGTTCCTCCGTTGCTTGTAGTATTTGCCGATATATTTTATTTACCCTTGTAGTCCTGTGAAGCCTTGTTGACTCTGGAACATAGAAGGTGGGATTTTGGGAATGTCCGCGAGTCCCGGGCATAGAATTATCCTTCTAGGCTGGTTATGCTTGCTGAGTAGCTCTGGGCATGTGCAGGGTCGTTAGGTTGATTGTGAGCTGCTGGGCAGCTATTGTGTTTGATCATACCATTTTCATGCATAAAAAGTGGTTTTATACAGCTTTTACTACGGTTTGGGCTTCGAGCCTACTGGCACCATTTTCTAAACCTTGCATGGCCCGGGGGGCCCCTTTTTTATGGAAATAATTTGAAAATGGTTTGATTTAACTTGTGAATATTCCTGGGCAAAAGGAAGTAAAATTATGTTTTAAAACACCAGTTTTACTACTATGCTAGACTCGGCAGGGTCGGGGTGCTAGTTAAGTTTTCTTGCTACTTGAGATGACTTTTAGCCTCGGTCGGACCGAGCACCTGAGATGACTTTCTACGGTTTAGACCCGGTTATGCCCGGGCACCCTTGGAGGGGTTTTTTTTTAGATATTTTCCTACTACTTTAGTCCTGGACAGGGTCTGGGCATGCATATTCGAGACTGGGTCTCTATCTTGATACCGGACTTGCTTCCGGACGACATGTTATGATACTGAGTTTTAGTATGGGGTCTGGGACCTCCATGGACCTTGCCATCCGGGCCAGGGGCTACGGGCTGCGTGTGCCGGAGGAGGGGTATATGGTGGAGTAGAGGTATACGGGCAGTGTCCTTCCATGGAACCTACCTGCTGGGCCGGATCGGCGCCGGAGGAGGTACATACAGAGATACCATTTCACTTGAGATCTTCATGCATCATATCATTCATTGTTTGAGGTTCCACCCTTGTTTGTTGTTTGTTGATTGTACGCTCCGATAGTATGGGATGGCGGAGGGTTTGTTTTCACTTGTTTGTGTTCCTCGGTTGTATGGGCGGCCGGGGGACTGTAGGTAGACTTTTGCTATTTACTTACAGAATTATTCTCTATTAGGGATAAGTATGAGATTGGTTACTGCTAGACTGTTAGTTTCTGGATTTGAGATGATATGATTAGTTGGGTTTGATTCATGTCTCTGAGCATGCCTATCATTACTCTTTCTCTCTTCTTCTTACACTTGAGGTTACCGGTATACCGTCCATTTCGTAAACTTATTTTGTATACACTGTTGTTGCAAGGACCCCAGGTGCGTTGTTTCTTACTTTCACCTGTGCCTATGGTGTGTATATTCTGCTTACTATCCTCACATGTGGTTCTGTTGATTTCCCTCTGGGCTAGTTCCTGTGTACCTTTCATTGATTTCTGTGACTGCTTGCTTCTATTCTGTCTGTTACTACGCTTTTATCTTATATGTGCCCAGTCGGCCTATGATACCTACTGGGTACCTTATGCTTCGCATTTAGTGCTCACCCCTACCCCCTGCATCTTTGGGTGCAGATCCTAGCGTGGGCCATCGCTGTTAGATCGTTGTGATTCATGCTTGGAGATATGTTGGGGACTACTTCAGACTGAGGGTGAGCTCTTGGCGATCGGAGCTTAGCTTTAGTTTATCTTTTGCTTCATGTACTCTATTACCATTCAGAGACATCTGTATATATCGTTTTGGTTTATTTGCACTCCATGTATGTAGTTTTGCTCTATACTATGATACTAGGTCTTGGGGTTTGGTTTAGTTTCCGCATATGTATATATTTATATCCCTTTTATCTGTTCTCTTCGTCTTGTTCCCTTATTTGTTAGATAGTAGCCCATTACTAACTGTTCTGGGCTACGGGGATTGGTTCACCTATCGAGAGCTGTAGGTGCCATCATGATTGAGAAATTGGGTCGTGAAAGAAAGTATATTTGACCTGATTCCTGCCTCAATGAGATACGTAGGCGCCACAACATCTCGGTCATATCACCCCAGGAAATGGAAACTAGGGCAGAATTTTTGAGAAAGGAGTCAAAAATTTAGAATATGAAGGTCATTTCCAGCAAAACAAGAGAAGGCTTGTGGATACGTAAAAGCCACTATGGCTCAGTCATATCACCCAATGAAATAGAAATTGAAGCAGAATTTTCGCAAAAGGAACCTCGAAAATTCAGAAGGCAAAGAGCATCCTCCAGAAGGTCAGAATACAGAATGTGCCGAAGAGCAACAAAAGTGAATATCGAGAAAGAATCTCGTAATCTCCACAGAGCCTCAAGTCTCTTGCCAATAGAGTGAGATTCATCATGAAACCTTTAACTGGGGAAGAAATTTTAGGGGACCTCAAAATTTCCACCGAGCTTCATTTAAGAGTTTAGAAACAAACTCCAAAGAATTCCCCAACACCGAGAGATCAGAGTCTACTTCAAAAATTCCCAGTCCTTGGTGGATTATCCCCAGCTGTGACAGATCTCTCGAAAAGCATTTTCAAATTCCCCAGCTAGGATGACAAAGGATCTCCATAGTATGTCAGAAATGTCAAGACCTCGAATAAAGGACATTCGTTGAGCTAGCACATGACATGACGTGCAAAGACCTTTCCAAAATATCCTTTTTCAAAATCTTAGTTTTCCAAAGAACTTGTTTGAAAATCCCTTACAAAAAAAGATTAGCTTAAATCCTTTATAATGTGACTTCGTCTTATGTCTACCGCGATCCAGGGAGTCAAAGATGATAAGTACCCGAGAAAGGAAACATCCAGAAAAGACAAAGCAAGGAGCAGGAGATCGAAGGAGGTCAACACAGATCAGTTTCGCCCAAACTAACAATTTTTCTGTGGATGCAGGTTGTCTCGAAAAGTATGTTAAAAATCAGTCTCTCATTAGACAATGCGTTCAAAGAGACGCAACGAGATCAGATTCCCCAAATTTGGTAGGAAAATCCAAAGTAGCGGGAAGAAGCCAAAAGAAGCAAAAACTCCTGGAATGGACAAATATTCTTGTAGTTCACAGAAACTACCAGATAAAGAGAGACTGACAGCGTCCTCAAGTCCCCAAATGGATCAAGACATTTCGGTCAGTTTCAAATTAGGAAACCAAATGAGAGATCGACGACGTTCTCCACCAATCTCCATCAAGTCATAAATTATCAAGAACAAACGATGTTCAAAATCGGTACTTGTGGTTGTCCCCAAAAATGGGCACGACCATTTCACTCACACGTCGTTTTGATTAGCTTCATAGATATTGTATTTAGAAGTTTCTCAAGTTGGACTGTGATCTCTAGTTAAAAGAGACGTTGTGTCTACTAATCATTTGTCTTAAGCACAGGTATGCACAAAGAAGTCAGCAGGACAACATAAAAATCAAAGGTGATATTTTCTGCAACTGCTACATATGCCATTACACGATCATCCTCCTCACATCATATTTTCATGTCACGAGAACCATGCCACGAGGGCCATCATATTTGTATGTCACGAGGACCATGCCACGAGGGCCATCATATTTGCATGTCATGAGGACCATGCCTCGAGGGCCATCATATTTGTATATCGCGAGGACCATGCCACGAGGGCCATCATATTTGCATTTCGCGAGGACCATACCACGAGAGCCATTGCATTTTCATGTCATGAGGACCATTGCATGATCATCCACAATATCATTCAATATCACATATACACATCCCCTGCGACGACTATTTCCCTCTACCGACAGGTTGCAAAGAGGATGACATTCATAGGCGTCCCTATGTCGCACTTGCTGCGCAGGATTGACCCTCAAGATGCCTATATATGAGATCGCGTGAGATGGTTAAGTCTAACGTTGAGGATATCATTATCATCCTTCATTATGCCAAATCTAGCATTCAACATATTTATATCCGATATCGCGTAAGACGGAGGAGTCTGACGTTGAGGGTATATTTGCTATTTCATTATGCCAAATCTGGCATTCATCATAATTATATCCGATATCACGTAAGACGGAGAAGTCTGACATTGAGGGTATATTTGCCCCTTTATTATGCCAAATCTGGCATTCAACATATTTATATCTGATATCAGGTAGGACGGAGGAGACTGACGTTGAGGGTATATTTTCTCCTTTATTATGCCAAATCTACCATTCATCATATTTATATCTTATATCGCATAAGACGGAGGAGTCTGACATTGAGGGTATATTTGCTCCTTTATTATGCCAAAATCTGGCATTCAACATATTTATATCCAATATCACGTAAGATGGAGGAGTCTGACGTTGAGGATATTTATGAACTCTTATTTGAAAGCATCGGTCGCCAGAAGACTCAGCTATATTTGATCCTGTGGCAAAGGTCTTATCACCCCCGATAAGCAAATACCACTTGTCGTCGAGGTCGAAAGCATATAGTCTGAAGGATGTCTGTAAGACGCCATCTAAATTGGATGATGAATAGGATTTTCCCAAAATTGGAAGGCCAAAGGTCGTCTGTAAGTGACAATGATATCTGAAACTGGATAATGTGCAAGATTGCGCAAAAAACTTGACTAAGAGTTATCTGTAAGACCCAGCGATATCTGAAACCGGATAGTGTTGCAAGATCACCTAGAGATTGACAGTTCAAGGGTAATGCGTAAGTCGCAATAATATCTGGAATTGGATAAAAGTGCAAGACTACCAAAAATTGATAGTCCAAGGGTTATCTATAAGCCACGACATATTCATGCTGATATTGTGCAGGACTACCCAAAGGCTATCAATTCAAGGAAAATTTGTAAGTCGCATAACATCCAAGGTCAGATAAAAGTGCAAGATTACCCTAAAAACTGGCAATTCGAAGGACATCTGTAAGCCGCCTCTATCCAAAGTTGGATGATGTGAAAGATTACTCGAAGTTGACAAGTTAAAGGCATATGTAAGTCGCCTCTATCCAAAGTTGGATGATGTGCTAGATTACCCAAAGTATGAAAATTCAGGGAATATATTTTATTCGCGTTGATACAGATGATGCGCAAGATTTACCCTAAAGGCATATGAAAATACTAATGTCAATGGCCACAAAGGCTATCACGTTCAAAAGAATGCCACAAACGGTTGCAAGGACCATCATATCAAACAGCCACAAAGGTCGTCATACTCAAGCCACCATGAAGGCAATCCTATTCGATAGCTACGAAGGCTATCATATTCTCATCACATAAGTCACTATTTCCTAAGATAGAGACAGGAAAAGACGATATCCGATTCAAAAAATCAACCAAATGGGAAAATGAGGTACAAAGTTATCTTTCCCTATTGAATTGCTTTACTACTAACCATCTTGCTTCAAAACATTGTCGAGAACATCCGAGAGGATGAAAAACTCAAACCAACACAACAGGTACAAATACGTCAAAAAGACGTCACAACACGAGATTCGAATGTAACACAAGGATGAGGTATGATAAAGAAAACTACCTCTCCAAAAGGAATTATGTTATTACTAACCATTTTGTTTTGAGATGTTGTCGAGAGCATCCGAGAAGGATGAAGTTCTCAAAGCAAAACCACAGGTGCAGACTACATCAAAAAGGACGCATCACCATGTGGAACTTTTTCTTAGCGGCAAACTGGGACATAATCCGAAGAGGAATACAAAATTCTTTGGACGCAAGCTGAGGAACGACTACCTCCACCATAAAACCACACCCCTATCAGAAGGCATGTGGGTATTTCCTATCTTTGGGTCTTAGTTTCGCATCAAGGGTATCTTCTGAACTCATACTGGAAGCAATATTCCTTCTTTTCAAATTTGGGTAACAATACACCTCGAGCTTTGGAAATTATGTCTAGGTAAAATCTTACTTATGGGTGTGAAGAGCACCACATTCATAGTTGAGAGGTTACAAGCCTCTTTTCTATAGCTCGACTTAATTGTCACTCATCCCGAGCCAAAGGTTGTCTTAAAATAAAGATTACCTTTTCCACCGATTGAGTCGAACTTCAAGCAACCTGATTCCCTGAAGTCTTGGGATATGTAGGCGGGCTCTATGTTGAAAACTCGATTGTATTCCTAACTCCCTCAAATCCTATTACTCCCCAGCTTTCCGGTCTTTCCGTACTCTGAAGCCGGGATAGTTTAGAATTCTTTCAAAATCATGCGTAAAATCAAGCACCTTGAACTACAAGTGGCCTGAGTTCTCATGTAACCTGAGATATGTATGAAACTCGATACCGGAGTTCGGCCATGATTCCGTGAAATTCATTCTAGAACCAACCACTTCCAAGAGATGAATCTGTGGTCGGATAAAATTGAGAACGTCAATTCCCATTGCCCAGAGTTCCTTACATCCACCCTACCCAAAGGGAGGGGCAGTTGTTGACACCCAATTTTTTCCCTCCACATCCGTAATGAATTTCGAGCTTCTACTATTTTGAACAATTTTAAAATGATTATCTTTATAAAATTTTGAAGTTTTCAAAATTAATTTGAGGTTAATTTAGTAATTTTAGGTTAAATACATGTACTCTATATTTAATTATATAAGAGTATATGAATTTTACTTAAAGAAATATTTTGAAAATTGTTTTAAATGAAAACTTGTTTAAAGTTCAAAATGTGCTCCATTTTCCTCAAAATCGATTTAAAATCAAGAAATAATTGTATGAGTAATTCTTTAATTTTTAAATGTGTCAATTACGTTTTAACAAGATAATTATATGTTTGCTAATATAATTATTCTTAATTGTTAAATATGAAATCTCGGTAATTGATTAAGAATTTAATTCATCTTATTTCAATTTTGGCCTAAATTCTTAAATTTAGTCAATTTGGCTATGATTTAAGCTAATTTGGTTATTGTTTCAACCAAATCTGGCCACATTTGCAAAGCAAAGCGGCCAGCTCTTAAACCAAATTTCAATCCTCTATTTTCAGCCAACTTTGGCCCAAGAAAACAATTTTTTCTCGGCCCAATTCTCATCCCAAACCCGAGCCCAATTCCTTTTTTCTCAACATATATACACACACCCACATATATCAAATATGGATACACACCCCTTACTTATCCTCTAAAATCCCCTCACGCACCACACGCGTCTTCTTTTCCCTAGAAAAGAATGCACCAAAACAAACAACACGCCTAGTACAACAGCTCACCCACCTCTGTACTCTTTCATCTTCATCTTCATCTTCATCATCTTCTCCCTCTAACAAAATCCAACGGAACCCTAACTCCATCCAGCAACGAAGCTCAAATCTCTAGCAAACCCAGTTAAATCTGTCAACATTCACAAACTTCATCCAAGATGACGAGCTGGAAACTTTGAAGGTTCTAGAAATGGCCCTATATGGCAAGTTCTCCGTGATTTGAGCAAAAGTTTGTACAAGTTTCGTACAATTTCATTGCTGCTCAACGTTATCCGAAGAGGAATTTTGAAATTCCCCAAGCGATTTCCCGTTTTACCTATCTGTTTTCCCCCCATTTTGACCCCAAGATTTTCCTATATAAACCCCCTCTTTCTTTGAGTCAGGTAGCAGGCTTTGGGGAAAAATTTGAGGATTGTGGAGAAGCATTTCTCTAATCCTACGTAACCAAGTCAGTTTGCAGAGATAAACCGTAAAAATTCGAGTTCTTCCAGCAACACAAGCTAAGCTCTGGTGGTTAAGGGTTGTTTTCTGACGAAGCTCGCAGTCCCAGACGCTGCTCCAAAAAAGATATATCCCTCATCACTTTCTTTACTCTTTCTTTTCTTCGTCTCCTTGTAGTATGATGTAGATTTATGTTCTTTTTTTTTCTCCTTTCTTTAGAAATAATTCTAATGGTTTTAGGCTGGTTATGTTATGAGTTCTATTTTCGTTATTTAGAATAGCTCATGTTGGTTTCTAAGCTGGCCTTGTTTCTTTGGGTAATACTTGTGCGTATTAGGATAAAATAAGGGGTCTTTTTTGGGAATTAAGGTTGCTGCTATTTTCTTTCCAATTGTTAAACCTTCACTGGACGTTGGTTACTGTTTTACTAGTGTTATGTGCTTATCTGGATATCGCTTTGAGTTCGCTTAAAGATTTTCCCTAAGAACTAGTTTACTAAGCATAAATGAGGATGGTTTATGATGAGTTTGGTTGACTCCTTGGTATGATTCGATTTTGTTAAATTTGTTTGAGGATCAGTGATATACGTATATTCATCTTTTCTCGGCAGAAGATGATCTTTAGGTATTATCGAATAGATGAGAATCAACGTAAATTGCTTCATCTGTTTGTTTTGCTTAGTTGAGTATAACTTGACTAAATTTTGTTATGGATTTTGATTGTTTACTTTCTCTTCTCTTTATACTTATTGTTCAAGTTCATAGTTGGAATATGTTGTTGCTTTGCCTAAAGAAATCTACTCTTTTTCATTTAAATGATATATTGAATTTGATTTCCGTATGTGTTGACGATCATCTGCCATATGTTTATCAAGTATGAATTGGGTTATTTTTGTCTCTCTCTAGCATGATCTTACGTAGGTTCTTTGCTTTGCTTCTATCTGATTTTACTCGAGAACTTGACTGTGGGATAGAACCGATTGTTTACCTCCATTTGGCTACTGCCGCTTCTTCTTATTTGAACAAATGGATTTAGGAGGTTTTCTTTCATCTTATTTCAAAGCATATAACTCAGAAAACATGTTGCTCTAGTTAAGGAATTTACTTGAGACTCTACAACTTTGATCATTCATGTAAAATGCCTGATTGCTTTCAAACTTGGGTCTGAATGTACTCATCTTATCCTCGTGTTTATGTTCTGATTGCATACATCTTCTTATTATTCAAGATCGGAACCTAGGAAAATCTGAGTATGTCATCTTGTAAAATTCCTCAATGCTTCGACATCAAAATAGCTTCTCACGTGCTCTTCGCTTCAAGTGCTTGTCTCTGGACTATTTGTTTGTGTCGCTTACATGACAGTGATTTGAAAATTATCAAGGATTGTTTGTTTAAGCTGTAAATCAGATGTTTAGTCTGTTGAGTAAAGCATTTTCATCTTTAAATTCATGTTGCCATGATTATTGTTTTCTTTTAAATGATCACAAATTTAGCTCTTTGTTGGAAATTCCTTATAAGCATTGGAGTCCAGAATACTAGTTTATGAGTGTTCCAGCATGACTAGTTTAGATTTCCATTTTTGACCAGTAGCAACCTTTTTGTTTCCCTATTATCCCTAGTTGTTGCAATTTGAGAAAAAATGGTGTCTGATTATGTCGTGTATCCCTATACCCACTGCCGTTCTTTCCAAACGTTTTCTAGGATTAATTAACAACTATTTCTTCAATACGACTTAATTGATTTTAAACGAGGCCTAAATCCTTGATTTGTCGCATTTGGATTTGTGTGTTAGGAAGTTATGGTATTAATCATTTACTTATTTTGTATTTTTGTTTTTTTTGTGATGTATGTAACGCCAACCTGAGTCCATCTTGACTCCTTCGTCTCCTGAGCATCATTCGTTGGGCCAAAGCCCAACACCTTATCGAGTCAGCCTCATTGACATTTTGAAGAATCAACTTTTGTTCAAAAAGGATACAACTTGGAAGCTACTATATACAGAGAAAGAATGAGAATGGACCAAAGCCCACGTATATGCCAGCAGCAGCGGTGGCCCAACACGGGTTGGAATTTTAATATGGATAAAAATCCATTAGGGGTATCAATAGGCCAACGGGCCGAAGATGTTCAAAAAATGGACCTAAGTCCAAATAATTGCAGCAGTGGGCTTCAAGCCCACAAACTAGTTTAGGACAGGTTTCATATGGTCCAAAAGTCCAACTGGTTTAAGACGAACGCTTAAATTCTTCCCTTATCCCTTAAAACTTTTTATTTTGTATTAGTTAGAATTATCTATTAATTGAACTCTAACCCATCTTTAACCTAGTTGATTTATCCCTAAAGAATAAACATTTCTAATTAATTTTTCTTTAATCACTCTTATTTTCTTCATGTAAAAAGCAATTTAACGCCCTATGCTTTAAACTGTCAAAGCTAGCATGTCTTTTTTAAACCAACTCTTTACATATTTCATTTCTAAAATATAAGTATCAATTTCTTCTCATTTACTACGTGTTTCTCAAAATAAGTTAAAATGACATGTTTTATACACAAAATCTTTTCAAAGTAAGTCAAAATAAGTTATTTTCAAACAAGTTCGGATAATCGCAAGTTAGCGGATATTTCGAGTGCCTTCAAAACCTTCTCGGGATATTAAAAGGAGCCTCTTGCCCTTAACCTCTTAATTTTTTAAAGTTATATCTTTTTTGACTTTAAAAGATTTTTATAAGTTTTTGGGATAATGGTCCAAAACACACCTGTACTATGACCGAATTTGCTATAACACACTCCAACTTTGCGGGGGTCCTATGACCCCCCTGGATATTTTTTTAGTGTATTTTTACGGCCTTTATCTGCTTAGCTGGACAAGAAAGTGAATACACGCACACTGAGCACGTAGAGGTCAAAAAAAATTTACACAAACCTATCACTATTTGCCACGTAGCAGTCCAACTCTTCTTTTTAAATTAATTTTTTACACTGTTATACTTCTTCCATTGAAGAACTTGAAGTTCTTCATTGGGAAATTGTCATTGCCATTGATTTGAAGAGGTAAACTCTTTTTTTTCTTCAAATATGTTCTCTTTATTCATTTTTAGTTTACTATTATAAATTTAGGGCTTCTAATTTCTTCTTTAAATTTTTTGTTCAAAAATTAGGGTTAGCTATGAAAGAGGTAAAATTGAATTTGAATAACATCTGTATAAACATCGAAGATCCAATGTTGAATGCAGAGGTGCGATGCAGTCATGGTATGTTGCTCCCTTTGAAGACTTCTTGGTCCGATAACAATCCGGGTAGAAGATTTTGGTCTTGCCCATATTATGGTTCAAAGAAGTGTAAATTTTTTCGTTGGAGAGATGGTTTGATTAACGAACGATCGAAGTTCATTATTTCAAAGTTAGTGAAGAAACTGAAGGACATGAATGAACAATTGGTTTCAAATGTGAAGAAAATGAAGGAGATGGAAGAAATGGATGCTTTCACTGATAGTGAAATTGTAGAGATGAAAGAACAATCTGCATCAATTGTGAAGAAAAAGGAGGAGATGGAAAGAGAATTTTTATTCCATGATTGTGAAAACATCGAGCTATTTCCAAATGCAACAGAGAAGCAGATAGAATTGAAGAAGAAAGTGATCAACTACTTTAATGGAATTTTTATGGTCTGCCTCCTGATTTGTGTTGCCTTTTGGATCAATGAACGATTTGACAATAATGTTTGACTTAATGAACGATTTTCTCTTTTTAATTAGCGCGCGTAAGCACTCTCTAACATTTGACAATTTTTTTTGTCCAGCTAAGCAGATAAAGGCCGTAAAAATACACTAAAAAAATGTCCAGGGGGGTCATAGGACCCCCGCAAAGTTGGAGTGTGTTATAGCAAATTCGGTCATAGTACAGGTGTGTTTTGGACCATTATCCCTAAGTTTTTCTTGGTTTTACTTTTATAAAAACTAAGTGGCGACTCTTGCTTTTATTTGAAATCGTTTTGAAGCTTTAACTAGATTTTCAAAATTATTTTCGAAATGATTTTCAATAAACAAGTTATTTTTTCCTGTAAAACAGTGCTTATTTATTTAAGTTTTATATTTCAGTTTTAGACTATTAGAGTTAGCTGGGGGCATGTCCCAGCAACTCATATCAGTTTGAGGCTTTCAGACGTAGAACTAGATTCAGCTATTGAGTTTTTAGTGTTGTTTTTCAGACTCATTATATTCATATATATACTTGATATTCAAACATGTTTTGGGCTCTTTCCCACTTCAGATATTAAATCATTTCAGTTTCTGAACAGTATATGTTTTATCAGAAATTGTTTAGATATGCCAGACCATGGGTTAGCTTGGGGTGACTTGTGACACTCACCACCATGTTGTGTCCAGGGGGTAGCCTCAGGGTGTGACAAACTTGGTATCAGAGCATTAGGTTCAAGTGTCCTAGGGTGTTTTAAAGCCACGTCAAGTAGAGTTTTTTCCATAGGTGTGAAGTGCGCCACTCTTATGGAGAAGAAGCTATGAGATGTCATTAGGAATAACTTCCCTTACTTGTTTTCCAGCTTGTGCTATTGAGTATGAACTCTATTTAATCTCCTTCTAACTCATGCTCTTCGCATTACAGAAAATGCCTCCTAGAAGATTCAACGCCAGGAATCAGCCAGCACCAACAGCTCCAGCAGACCCTCTGAATGACCAAGTTGCCCATGCCAAATTCAGGGCTACTTTCCAGGTGCTTACTCAGGCCATGACTGCTCAGGTCAATCAACAGGCTATGGCACCAGCTCCACCTCAAACCAAATTGCCACAGCTAAAATATGGGACTTCATTCGGATGAACTCTTTAGAATTTCACGGGTCTAAGTCAGAAGAGGATCCACAAGAGTTTCTTGATAATATCCAGAAGGTGATAGATATTATTGGCATCACTCCAGTCAAGAGTGCAGATTTATCTACCTATCAGTTGAAGGGAGTGGCATATACTTGGTATCAACAGTGGAAGGATTCCGGTTGTGCTAATGCAGGTCCAGTGGATTGGAACCACTTCAAGATTGCATTCTTGGATAGGTTTTTCCCATTTGAACTTAGGAAAGCCAAAGTCTAGGAGTTTATCAACTTGAAGCAGAATGACATGAGTGTGAAGGAGTATGAACTCAAGTTTACCCAGTTATCTAAGTATGCTCCGGCAATAGTAGCTGACCCCAGGGATTGTATGAGTGAGTTCGTATCTGGTGTGTCCGATGATGTGGTCAAGGAGTGCAAGACTGCTATGTTGGTTAAGGAGATGGATTTTTCCAAGTTAGTGACCTATGCCCAGCAGATTGAAGAGGAAAAGATCAAGGAAAGGGGAGGAGATAGTAAGAAGGCTAAAACATATAACTTAAACTACTCTCAACAGAGGTCAGAGGGTGGTAACCGCTCTTAGTTCCATCAGAAATCTTCAGCTCCAGCCCCATCTTCTACTAGGGCCCCAGTGCCTAAGTTCAGATACGAACGATAGGATAGGGCACCAAGCTCTAATTCTAAGGTACAGTTAATAGCGGACACACTCATCAAGTTTGCAAGAAGTGTGGTAAGAACCACCTATGTAAGTGTATGGCTGGCAGTGGAAATTGTTTTGGGTGTAGCAAGCTAGGCCACAGAATAAGGGATTGTCCAGCAACTTCTCATAAAGGCAAGTGATGTGCCGCCAATTTACGGCACTTTCGACTCCTTTTAACTAAGAACAATCGTACGTTTTCAAGCAACCATCGTCGTTTTTGATGGTTTTATGTTATATTTGTAGGAAAGGGAGACAAACACGGAAACAGAAGGAAATACGGGCAAAACGACATTCTGGATAAGAGTGACGGTCAGAGTGACGGACCGTCAAGCTTGTGACGGTCCGTCAACACCAACCGTCAAGTTCAGGCAGTGGTGATGCCTAGTGGTGACGGTCCAGGCGACGGTCCGTCAAGCCAGTGACGGTCCGTCAGCCAGGCCGTCACACTTAGGCAGTCCGCTACGCGGAATCCGAGCGTTTTTGGGATTTGTTTCCTAGACTCCTATAAATACCCTATGTTAGGTTTATTTTATTTGTGAAGCTTTTTAATATAGTTCTCCCAATAGTTTTAGAAGTAAAATTTGAGAGCAAGAAACACGTTTTCCTTGTCTTGAAAACGTGTTCTTGATTTGTTCTTGGGATCTTTGTTTTTCTTGTTCTTGGAATAATTGAAGATTGGTTTTCATTATATTGTAAGAATCTCTTCTCCTTATTATGAATACTATTCTCTTCTCTTTTCTTAATAGCATGAGGAACTAAACCTCCCACGACTAGGGTTGTGGGAGCCATGGCAAACGTAGCAAGATAGATTCCGGGTAGCGACGGGTTCACTATATATGTTGTCACGTTGTTAATCATACATTATTTAACGTTTTCTAGTGGTTGCAAACATTAGAACATGCCTAGGTTTAATTTGCTTGAGTAAAGAGATTAAAACTGGGAAACTTGATTAACGATGAGGATTCGAGACTACCAACTCTCGTCTTATGATTAATGCTGTAACTAGATTAATCTACTTGATGTTTAGGATTGAAATCTAAAAGCACATCTTTTCGAGGTCGAGAGAATAGAAAAGGAAATTTGTCTATTTGGTCGAGAGACGTTTAGACGATACCATTAATTCAATCACATCGTGACACACATATAGAAAGAACCCGGTTAAGCTTAGAATCGACATTGTTACCAACGCCATGGTAAACACTTCCCTAGTTCATTCTCCTACTGATTATTTCTCATACATTATTGTTCGTTTTGTTTACACATTGTTCACACAAAACCCCCCTTTATTTACCGGAAACTATTGACCATTAGTCACATACTTCACTAAAGACTTAACTTTCACCATATTCTCTGTGGGATCGACCCCAACCTTTGTTGGGTTCTATATTTGACAACGATCGCTTACGCTTCGTAATTGGAGTGGTACTTTGAGCGTTATCAAATTTTGGCGCCGCTGCCGGGGAATACGGTTGTTTGTTAAGTCCGGTGTGTTTATTTGACTCTTAGTCATACTTTCCTGCTTTTACGTTTATTTGTTGTTTTTGTTTTTGACAGGGTACAGAGTTGTGCATGCCAAGTACCCGGCGCTCGGGTGAATCAACATTACCTTATGACCCCGAGCTTGCTAGAACGTTAAGGCGGAATATGGCAGCACAACAAGAGGCAGCAAGGCTCGCTGCGGAACTGCAGGCCCAACAAAATCTGAATGCTGGTGGTCTGCAGGACGATGTTATGCTGAATGATGAGGAAATCGACTTGGATGGAGTTGGCGCTACGGGCGCCATTGCTCTTCCACCGCTAGCGCCCGAAGCCAAGTTCAACATCAGTAGCACGATGATCCAGCTGTTGAACTTGAGAGGAGTGTTCCGAGGTGCTGCTGGGGATGATCCAAACCAGCATCTAATGAATTTCGTGGGCATATGCAAGTCGTTCGAACTGCCGGGCGTGAGTCAGACAGCGATCAGGCTCAGGTTGTTTCCGTTGTCTCTGTCTGATGAGGCAGCGTTGTGGTTGACAGAACTGACCCCCGACTCTATCGCAACTTGGGGAGAGTTGAGAGGAGCTTTCCTAGAAAGGTTCTTTCCTCCCTCTAGGATGATATAGTTGAGGGATGAGATTAGCAATTTCAGACAGCAACCTCACGAAGCATTGCACGAGACCTGGTTGCGATTCAAAAATAAGATAACGCAATGCCCGAACCATCAATTGACTGATAACTTTTTGATGCAGACGTTCTACCGGGCACTGAATTCGGCTACCAAGCCGACATTAGACAACGCAGCAGGTGGTGCATTCATGGGTCTCACTTTTGTTGAGGCCACAACTACTTTGGACAGGCTCACCAAAACCAACAGGGCCTGGCATACACGGGATTCAGAGGTAGCAGCTAGCACTTATGCAGTTGGCATGTCAGCTGAGCAGCGCAGAAAAGACGAGGAGCGCGACCAAGACATGGCGCATCTAAAAACGCAGTTAGACCTACTAACCAAGCACTTGTTCTCAGGAGGTATGGAGAAGGTACAAGCTGTGGGTTCCCAAGGTAGAGCAGCAGAGTTGGAGACTGAGGAGGCGAATTACTTGGGGGGTTTCCAGGCCAATGGCCAAGGAAACCAAGGTCGGACCTATCAGAAGGACAACTACTATGAGAAAGCTGGCTACAATCGCGATCAAGGAAACTGGAGGAATAACGCCGATAGAGGTGGGTTGTATGTACCACCTGGTAATCGGGACAAAGCTAGCAACGAGGCAGGGACTTCCAAGCTAGAGAACATGATGGCGAAGATGCTGCTGAAGGTAGAATCGACTGACTCTGGGGTAAAGGAGATAAGGACTGAGTTATCGGCCATGAGTCAAATAGTGGAGGCGCATTCCACTTCGATTAAGCAATTGGAGCAGCAAGTGGGGCAAATCTCGGCATCTCTAAACCCAAGGAAGACAGGTACCTTGCCGAGCGACACTATTCATCCGAGGAATGACGCGAGCTGTATGGCGATCACGACAAGAAGTGGTAAAACATTACCGGAATCATATCCGATAATTCAGACTCAAGGTGATGTTGTGGATGATGAAGAGGCGGTAGAGGAGGAAACTCTAAAGCCCGCGGAGAAAAGCAAGGAAGTTGAAAAGCTTCCAACTATGATGCCTCGACCACCACCTCCTTTCCCACAATGCCTGAAGAAGAAAGCGGAAGATGGTAAGTTCCTGAATTTCCTGACCATGCTCAAGCAGATTACAATAAACATCCCATTGGTGGAAGCGCTTGAACAAATGCCCGGATATGCCAAGTTCATGAAGGACTTGATTACCAAAAAGAGGTCAGTGAGCGTTGAGCCAGAAGATAACCTCCACCATTGCAGTGCTATTTCCTCTAGATCGTTAGTCGAAAAGAAGGAAGACCCAGGCGCTTTTACTATTCCCTGCACCATTGGGAAGCTCAACTTCGGGAAAGCCTTATGTGATCTGGGTGCTAGCATCAACTTGATGCCGCTACCAGTCTACAAACAGTTGGGTTTGGGAGCTCCTAAACCAACGTCCATGAGAGTGATGATGGCTGACCGTTCGGTAAAGCGACACATGGGAATATTGTCTGATGTGCTAGTAAAGATAGGTAAGCTTATCTTCCCAGCTGACTTTGTGATCTTGGATTGCGAAGTGGATTTCGAAGTTCCCATAATCTTGGGACGACCATTGCTATCCACGGCAAGAGCATTGGTTGACATGGAAAGAAACGAACTGACCTTCAGGCTAAACAATGAAGTTGTCAAGTTCGATGTGTCTAAATTGATGAAGCAACCAAGTGACATGAGGGTGATCGCGGTCATCAATGTTATTGAGGAAGTCCCTGCGGATGTGTATCTTGAGGAGAAGCAGGTAAAGGAAAGCGGTGAAAGATCAAGAAAACGAAAACACCGCAAGAGAATCTGCAAAGAAAGAGCGAAGAAGTTGTCGCGTCTAGCTGTGGAGCCGATGAAAGAAGAAGCTGGAATGCAACAGCAGTGTGTCGCGTGCACACACTCCATCGAGTTCTCCTGTTTTGGAGATCCTGGCGGCCTCCAACATCATTCCAGAATCTGAGTCATATCGACTTCACAGGTATTCCTTTCTCTCACAGTTTTAGCTTTCATATGGATGCATTGGGGACAATGCATGAGTCTAAGTTGAGGGTATGGGGAAACCTGTGAGTCACCACCGAGGGTTTTTGTTGCCGTGTTTCTTTTCCCTCCGGTGTGCTATCTAGTAGAACCGGCATGTTTAGGTTGTTATTTTAAATTTTTGTTTTTTTTAGTGTCTATAGCAAGCATCATGGCGTTTTCTTTGACTAAAAGGAGGCCCCTTTAAAATTTTTCTGGTTTTGTACTTATGTTGAAACGATTGACTGTCTGGATCCTTGAATGTCATTGTGTGATTATGATTAGAATGAGTATGCTTAAGCCGAGCGGTTGTTTGATAGTTGGTAGCGATATAGTTTCTTGGTGCCAAGTGTGTGTGAGATTATTGTTATAAATTCTTACTCTGTGCATGCATCTAGAACTTGCCCGGTCTATTTTGTTAAGTTTGAAGTTTGGTTGCTTAGGAAAGGATCACAGGCCCTTTTTGTGTGCAGTCCACTTAACCTAAAAGACCGTCCAAATATAAATAATCCCTTTGATCCCTGTTTGAGCCATAATTGACCTTGTTCTTTCAATAACCTGTCACCATTCCTGTTTAGCTTTGAATCCCTATTTTGGCCCTGGTCCGTCCTTGGACATCGTGCACCTCTACTCAGGCAATCAGCTTAAGTTGAGGGTGGCTACTATAGAGATAAACCCTGTTTTGGCCCTGGTCCTTCCATGGACATTGTGCACCTCAACCCAGGCAATCAGCCTAAGTTGAGGGTGGCTACTATAGAGGTGAATGATAAGAAAAAGAGGATAGTGAAGATTGGTTGTGAATAGAATAAAAATTCGGGTGTGTGCCTAAGAAAAGAAAAAAAAGAGAGATGAAAAAGATCGAAAAAGTAATAAAAAAAAGTGTCAAAATAAAGAGGCCGCACCCGTAGCTAGAAAGAAGGAAATAAAAAGGTGAATAAGGATGTACAAAATAAAGTTATGTTGTAATAGGACGTCGATGGTTCCAAGGAGGGCTTAGTCACTAACCCCTAAATGTATCCTACCTGCACCTGAAGCCTCATTACAAGCCTAAACAAGTCCTGTAGTGATCCTGAGCGGCCTTCTGAAGAACTGAAATAGAATAGTAAGGGCAAGCCTATGGTATCGCATGTGCATTATTTGAAATCGTTTGTGAGTGTGAGCGCTTACCTAGTCCAAAATCTTGTGTGAGGGATTTCTTTGTGGTAAGGGCACCAAGATTTCTGTATTGTCTATTGATTGTTAGGATAGCTGCGCGTGTGTATGTAAAGTGTTCTATCATATCGGAATGACATGTTTGGATCCTTGCAAGTTAGTGGTTCATACATTCGTATGCTACGAGGGAGTTTGAATTAAAATTGAATAAGATGTTGAATGACCATGAGTTGCTAGAGGCACGAGTTTGTTTTCCTAGTTGAGTCGTCGTGTTGTTTTTCTTTTATGTTATGTTGCTTGAGGACAAGCGAACGTTTAAGTTGAGGGTGTTGATGTGCCGCCAATTTACGGCACTTTCGACTCCTTTTAACTAAGAACAATCGTACGTTTTCAAGCAACCATCGTCGTTTTTGATGGTTTTATGTTATATTTGTAGGAAAGGGAGACAAACACGGAAACGGAAGGAAATATGGGCAAAACGACATTCTGGATAAGAGTGACGGTCAGAGTGACGGACCGTCAAGCTTGTGACGGTCCGTCAACACCAACCGTCAAGTTCAGGCAGTGGTGCTGCCTAGTGGTGACGGTCCAGGCGACGGTCCGTCAAGCCAGTCACGGTCCGTCAGCCAGGCCGTCACACTTAGGCAGTCCGCTACGCGGAATCCGAGCGTTTTTGGGATTTGTTTCCTAGACTCCTATAAATACCCTATGTTAGGTTTATTTTATTTGTGAAGCTTTTTAATATAGTTCTCCCAATAGTTTTAGAAGTAAAATTTGAGAGCAAGAAACACGTTTTCCTTGTCTTGAAAACGTGTTCTTGATTTGTTCTTGGGATCTTTGTTTTTCTTGTTCTTGGAATAATTTAAGATTGGTTTTCATTATATTGTAAGAATCTCTTCTCCTTATTATGAATACTATTCTCTTCTCTTTTCTTAATAGCATGAGGAACTAAACCTCCCACGACTAGGGTTGTGGGAGCCATGGCAAACGTAGCAAGATAGATTCCGGGTAGCGACGGGTTACTATATATGTTGTCACGTTGTTAATCATACATTATTTAACGTTTTCTAGTGGTTGCAAACATTAGAACATGCCTAGGTTTAATTTGCTTGAGTAAAGAGATTAAAACCGGGAAACTTGATTAGCGATGAGGATTCGAGACTACTAACTCTCGTCTTATGATTAATGCTGTAACTAGATTAATCTACTTGATGTTTAGGATTGAAATCTAAAAGCACACCTTTTCAAGTTCGAGAGAATTGAAAAGTAAATTCGTCTATTTGGTTGAGAAACGTTTAGATGATAC
This sequence comes from Jaltomata sinuosa, assembly GCA_003996215.1. Taxonomy (NCBI): domain Eukaryota; kingdom Viridiplantae; phylum Streptophyta; class Magnoliopsida; order Solanales; family Solanaceae; genus Jaltomata; species Jaltomata sinuosa. The sequence continues at coordinate 95,075 of QJPP01001998.1, read as the reverse complement.
CATTAATTCAATCACATCGTGACACGCATATAGAAAGAACCCGGTTAAGCTTAGAATCGACATTGTTACCACGCCATGGTGAACACTTCCCTAGTTCATTCTCCTACTGATTATTTCTCATACATTATTGTTCGTTTTGTTTACACATTGTTCACACAAAACCCCCCTTTATTTACCGGAAACTATTGACCATTAGTCACATACTTCACTAAAGACTTAACTTTCACCATATTCTCTGTGGGATCGACCCCAACCTTTGTTGGGTTCTATATTTGACAACGATCGCTTACGCTTCGTAATTGGAGTGGTACTTTGAGCGTTATCAGCAAGGATATTCACTCAAAGAATTAGGCTAGTTATATAGCAGCTCCAGCAGGCCGCCCCACTTAGCAGGGTACCTCATCTGGTACAGGTGGTGGCCAGCACCAAAACAGGCCCTATGCTCTTCAGACTTGATAGGACCAGGAGGATTCTTCCAATGTGGTCACAGGTATGTTACAAGTCTTCCATTTAGATATTTATGCATTGTTAGACCAAGGGGCCACACTTTCTTTTGTAACTCCATATATAGCAGTAAATTTTGATGTTAGTCCATAATTCCTCCCAGAACCCTTCTCAGTCTCTACTCCAGTTGGTGACCCAGTTATAGCTAGACGAGTATACAGAAATTGCCCTATTACAGTTTCCCAGAAAGTCACCTCAGTCGATCTTATAGAGTTAGAAATGACTGACTTCGATATAATTTTAGGCATGGATTGGTTACATTCCTTTTATGCCTCATTCGATTGTATAACCAGGATTGTTTGATTTCAGTTTTCAAACAAGCCAGTCTTAGAATGGAAGGGTAGTACCTCAGAGCCTGTAGGTCAATTCATCTCTTACCTTAAGGCCAGAAAAATGATTTCCAAAGGGTATATCTACCATCTTCTTTGGGATAAGGATTCAAACTCTGAAACCCTAACATTTGAGTCAATGCCAGTGGTGAATGAGTTCCCAGACGTGTTTCCAGAAGATCTTCCTGGAGTTCCTCCCGAAAGGGAAATCAAATTTGGAATAGATCTCCTCCAGATACCCAACCTATTTTGATTCCTCTTTACAGAATGTCTCCAGCTGAGCTTAAGGAATTGAAAGAACAGTTGAAATACCTTCTAGATAAGGGATTTATCAGGCCTAACATCTCTCCATGGGGTGCTCCAGTACTCTTTGGGCATAAGAAAGACGGTTCCCTCAGAATGTTCATCGACTACCATCAGTTAAACAAAGTCACAATCAAGAATAAATATTCCATCCCCAGGATTAATGACTTGTTCGACCAACTTCAGGGTGCTAGTTGCTTCTCTAAGATAGACCTCAGATCCGGCTATCATCAGCTCAGAGTCGGGAATTGTGACATTTCGAAAACAACCTTCAGAACTCGATATGGTCACTACGAATTTGTAGCTATGTATTTTGGACTAACAAATGCTCCTGCAACTTTCATGGACTTAATTAATAGGGTGTTCAGGCAGTATATAGACTTGTTCATTATAGTCTTCATCGATGATATACTCATTCATTCTCGAAGCGAGGAAGAGCATGCATACCACTTGAGAGTGGTGTTGCAAACTCTCAAGGATCTCCATTTGTTCACCAAGTTCAGTAAGTGTGAATTCTTGTTGAAATTAGTTGCTTTTCTTGGTCACGTGGTGTCTAGTGAGGCAATCCGAGTTGATTGTCAGAAGATTGAGGTAGTAAAGAACTGGCCAAGACCCACCTCTCTAACTGATATCAAAAGTTTCTTGGGTTTGGTCGATTACTATAGGAGATTTGTCGAAGTATTTTCATCCATACCTTCCCCATTGCCCAAGTTGACTCAGAAAAAGGTAAAGTTTCAGTGGTCTGATGAGTGTGAGAAAAGCTTCCTAGAACTGAAGACCAGGTTGAGTATGGCTCCCATTTTTACTCTACCAGAGGGTTCAAATGGCTTCATGGTTTATTGTGATGCATCCATGGCTAGCCTTGGTTGTGTTTTGATGCAGTAGGGTAAGGTCATAACTTATGCCTCCAGACAACTTAAGGTTTATGAGATGAACTACCCGACTCATGACCTCGAGCTTGCAGTTGTTGTGTTTGCCTTAATAATTTGGATACATTATTTGTATGGTGTTCATGTTTATGTGTTCACAGATTATAAGAGCCTCCAATCTTTGTTCACCCAGAAGGAGTTGAATCTTCATCAGAGGAGATTGCTCTAATTCCTCAAAGACTATGATATAAATGTGCTCTACTATCCGGGTAAGGCCAATGTAGTGGATGATGCCCTCAGCAAACTGTCCATGGGTAGTGTGTCACATGTTGAGGAAGAGAAGAAGGAACTAGCCAGAGATGTTCACAGGCTTGCTCGCTCAGGGGTTTGCCTTATGGACATGACATATGGTGGTGTGATAGTCCAGAATGGGTCAAAATCTTTATTGGTAGAGGAGATTAAAGAGAAATAGAACAGTGATCCCATATTACTTTAATTGAAAGGTGCAGTTCTTCAGCAGAGAGTTGAGGTTTTCTCCCGAGAGGGAGATGGTGTGCTTCGCTACTAGGGTCATTTATGTGTACCTTATGTGGGTGAGTTGAGGAAGTAGATCCTTACAGAAGCCCATAATTCAAGATATTCTATACATCCCGGTGCCACTAAGATGTACCGTGATCTACGAGATGTCTATTGGTGGTACGACATAAAGAGGGACATTGCAAACTTTGTGGCTAAGTGTCCCAACTATCAGCAGGTTAAAGTAGAACATCAAAAACCATGAGGTGTGACTCAGGATTTTAGCCTTCCTACTTAGAAGTGGGAGGTGATCAACATGGATTTCATTAAGTGTTTACCTCATACTCGCAGGTAGCATGACTCCATTTGGGTGATAGTGGATTGGGTTACTAAGTCAGCTTACTTCTTGGCTGTCAAGACTATATATTTAGAGAGGGACTATGCCAGAGTCTACATCAGCAAAGTAGTCAGATTGCATGGGGTTCCCTTGTCTATCATCTCAAATAGGGGTCCCTAATTTACATCTCATTTCTGATTACTATTTCAGAAAGGTCTTGGTACTCAGGTGAATCTCAGTACAACATTTCACCCACAGATGGATGGTCAGGCAGAGCATAACATTAATACCTTAGAGGACATATTGAGGTCTTGTGTGATCGATTTCAAAGGTAGTTGGGATGAACACCTACCCCTCATAGAGTTTGCCTATAATAACAGTTTCCATTCCAGTATTCACATAGTCCCATATGAGGCACTTTATGGGCGTAGATATAGGTCACCGGTTGGTTGGTTCGAAGCAGGTGAAGTAGCCTTGATCGGGCTAGATTCGGTTCATGAGGCCATGGAGAAAGTTCAGCTCATCAGAGAAAGATTAAAGACAGCTCAGAGTCGTCACAAGTCTTACGCAAATGTTAGGAGAAGAGACTTAGAATTTGAGGTTGAGGATTCAGTTTTCCTAAAAGTGTCACCCATGAAGGGTGTGATTGGATTTTGCAAGAAAGGGAAGCTCAGTCCCAGATATGTAGGTCCTTATAGAATCTTGAAAAGGATTGGTAAGGTGGCTTATGAGATAGAGTTGCCAGCAGAACTAGCAGCGGTTCATCCAGTCTTCCACATTTCCTTGTTGAAGAAGTGTGTGAGGGATCCGGCATCGATAGTGCCTTTAGAGAGTATGGTTATAAAGGATAGCCTCACCTATGAGGAGGTTCCGGTTGAGATTCTTGACCATCAGGTTCGTAGGTTGAGAAATAAGGAAGTCACTTCAGTAAAGATTATATGGCGGAGTCAGTCCGTAGAGGGAGCCACTTGGGAAGCAAAAGCAACCATGATGGCCAAGTACCCTCACCTCTTCCCTTCCGATTCAGTTGCAACTTGAGGTAATAGTTCCTCTCTAGTTTCTGAGTTTGATCTTATGTAATTCAGTCTCAGTATCTTGTTCCCTCAGTTATCCTTGCATTTTGGTATGTTTGCATATCCATGTAACTCAACTCAGTTAGATATCAGCTTCAAATACTCAGTTGGAAGGGATCGTAGCTCTTTCCCTCCAAACTCAGCTTGTTTAATTTTCATTCGAGGATGAATGATCCCAAGGGCAAGATATTGTAACACCCTAGAATCTGAACTAGCTACTGGACTGCACTCAGCAGAAAAATTCAAAAAACAATTCAAGATTCCAGGAACCACGGTTGAGATCACGGACCGTCATTTATAACCATGGTCTGTCATCTCAATCGTAATTCCCATTTCCAGGAGACCCCAATTCAGCTTTAGGAACCATGAGCCAGATCACGGTCCATAGTCCAGGACCGCAGACCGTCATTTGACCCATGGATCTAAACATCAGAGTAGTACTAATTTCCTTCCTCAGAACCACTGATAGGACCACGGATCGTGTTTGAAACCATGGTTTATCTTGTTTACTCGTGGAATCAGAATATCACAGGACCCTCAGCTAAAGTCCCAGGAACCATGAGTCACACGATGAACCATCATTCAGAACCATGGTCCATCCTGTGGAGTCGTGGTTTCCTCATATAAGGGAACCCCTAAGACTCATGGACAGGACCACAATTAAGTTGACGGTCCATTGTCCAGGACTACAGTCCGTCAATCGAGTCTTGGTACCTAAGTCGCAATTTTCAGCAACTTTCTTTTAAAATTCCCAAGGGTATTTCAGTCTTTTCCCTACTCTTTTACTTCCGAACCTTACTAATTTTGGGAGGAAATTAAAGGGATTTTCACTCTTATTTCCCCATTCTCCCTAATCAAATCAGACTTAGAAAGAAAAGAAGAAAAGAGGCGATAGTTTCGCTCAAGAACAAGCAGAATGTTCCTTCCAACTCAGCCCTAAAATCCAAGGGACTTCTCCATAGTTTCTTCTCCAGGTATGTGGGATTTTATTAGTGGGTTCCTTCCACCCATTAGGTCCCAAGGTTTTAGCCCGTCCTTCATTTCCCCATGAAATATTTAGACCTAGGGTTCCTAAATCTTAGGGATTCCCTTCAATTCAGATGCTATTACTTAAGTGTTATTAATTACATGTTTCCTGGGGAATTAACACAGTCATATGTACATAATTCAGTAACCCTAGCTTGTACTAAAATTCAGTATTTATAATTTGTACTTGCTAGGCAAATAATTCAGACAAATCATGTTTCAAAATAAAATGCCATCATGTTCCAGTATATATATATATATATGTTGCATTCTCAGTTGATTATCAGTATTTGAGCTATCCAGTACTTTAGTTTGCATTGTATTGCTTATACATTTAGTTGGTAGTAGGCTTATTACCAAGCGGATAAAGGGTATGAAGGCTCTGATGTCATCTTTAGGCTGAGACCTTTAGTAGCAGTCCCTAAGTCCCAGAACTACTGCACCACCGTAGGTATGAAAGGGGTTAGCTGTCAGATTAGGCTGGTCACCCTTGTCCCTTGTGGACATAAGTTAGTGGTACCACGTCAGACTTGTTTGTATCCTTTGCAAGGTATGAAAACCCTTCCATCCAGGGTTACAGGTTGGTCCCACAGTTAGCTCAGCTTGGGGTATGTTGGTTAATAGTAGCTCCCACAGACTCATTTTGCATTGACCTTATATTCAGTTAGTCAGTCCAGCATGTTATATCCTCATGATAGTTACTTGGTCATTGTATTCAGCTTATCTATAAGTTTATGTTCTGTATGTATTTTCAGGTTCAGTATTTATTGTTTTTTAGTTTAGCATATATCCCACATGCTCAGTGCATTCAAAGTATTGACGCATACTTTTATGCTACATCATTGTATGATGTAGGTTCATGTGCTCAGCATCCAGACTGCGTTTAGCTCGATTTCCAGTCCTTACTCAGCAACTTCAGTGGTGAGTCCTCATAGTCCGAGGATGATAGATGTGCTTATTTATTTAAGTTTTATATTTCAGTTTTACACTATTAGAGTTAGCTGGGGGCATGTCCAAGCAACTCATATCATTTAGAGTCTTTCAGACATAGAACTAGATTCATCTATTGAGTTGTTAGTGTTGTTTTTCAAACTCATTATATTCATATATATACTTCATTTTCAGACATATTTTTGGCTCTTTCCCATTTTAGATATTAAATCATTTCAGTTTCTGCATAGTGTATATGTTATCAGAAATTGTTTAGATAATGTTTTATCAGAAATTGTTTAGATATGCCAGACCATGGATTAGCTTGGGGTCACTTGTGACACTGAGCACCATGTTGCGTCCAGGGGGTAGCCTCGAGGTGTGACATCGATGATATCAATTTTGTGTCAAGTTAGGAAGTAGGAGGTGACGTATATGTTGTTGTGATATTGGATTATGTTAAGGATTATGGTTAGTTATTTATCTTGGGGTCAACTATGTATATACGTGGTTTGTTAGTGATATGTCATAGGTTGTAGAGTTTGGGTGATGGTCTTGTTGTGATTATTATGGGCTGTTTTGTTATGATTATATATAGTCATATGTTATGTTGCATACTATGATTTATACTGCCTTTGGGGCTTTGTGAGAATCTGTAAAGCCATGATGATTTTTGGCAGGATCGAGCCCGTGGCATTAGAAGCACCTATAAGTCCGTGACTCTATATAACAGGGTTGCGCTAGTGTTTTTTCTAGGATGTAAGGCCGTGATTATTTTTGAAAAGGTTGAGGTTGTGTCCTTTGTTAGCCTATAAGGCCGTGATTATTTCTGACAGCATGATAATTGAGTATCACTTTGCATTACCTTGTATTCATATCATGCACATTTTTTTGTTAGTTGTATGTGGACTTTCTGAGGCCATGTGTTGTGAAGGTTATGGTTAATGTGGGGACCAGAGTAGGAGCATTTAAGGTATTGTTAGGCTGACATTATATTTTTGCAGGTTGTGGCTGAGATGTTGGTATTGTTTCTATTTTAATTTTTGTAGTTTTGTGGTTATAGTTTTGGTTATAATATTTCTATTATTTTATCACCTTATATACTAGGTACAATATTTTGTACTCACGTGTAATGACCCTTCCGGCCATTCATGCATTTTTGCCTTTTTTGTACCATTAGAGTTTGCCTGTAGCGGCCCCAAGTTATTTATGGCTTGCTGGGACTGATAGTTCAGTGCCCGAGCCGTTTGTTTGGTCTTTATGGTAATGCTCAAATGTACTCTCCAAGATGGAGGTATCAATGATCGTTAAGAAAAATAAATTTATATTACCCGACGGGAGTCGGGGTCGATCCCACAGGGAATTGGTGACTACCCAAGTCGATTGTAAAGAAGATACTTCACAATGAGAGTAGTTTGTTTGCAATAATAAAAGTAAAGGATTGGGGGGGGGAGAATTGGGAAATCTGTCATAATTCGCAATTCAAAGTAAGAGAATAAAGTAAAAATGGGTGTAAACAATGAGAGAGGACGACTAGGAATGTGTGTCAAATAGGACTCGAATACATTTTATGGTGATAGCTCATTCATGTAAATTCTCGCTAAACGACATGGATTGCCTTGGTTTTAGGCATGATTATATATCTTTCAATCTAACAAACATATATTCAATCGTCTTATTTCAAGCACCATTGAATTACACATTAAACAACCAAGATATGCTTGGGGAGGTCATACTATTTATATTTATAGACTCTTAAATGGGTGTTTCCAGTGAATTGAGCTATTTCTAGCCTAAATCTAAGTGGAAACCCAAGTACCCACTAGCAATTTCACATCCAAAATTGTGATCCTCTTTCTCAAACAAGAACACAACTAAGTAAATTAAATCAATGTTTGCAACCACCAATTTTAGAGTTAAAACCTGGCAAAATTAGTAGACCCATGTCGTATTTGCAATTATAAACATAAATGAGCAACACCCATATCCATTTATCAAGCACCCATTATCAACACATCCCTATACAACATGTTTAGCTACTCATGCTAAAGTAATGAAGAACAATACCAAATGGGTAAGTCAAATTCCCTTTCATTCAAGCTAAATATTCAATATCCAAGCTTAATTTTTACAAGAATGATGAGTCCAAGAGTTTGGAAGAAGGAATTGGAGTGAAACCCTTTTCTTCTTTCTTAGAGAGAAAACATGCTCACTACTTAAAGCTATTTAAAAAGCTGTTCAAAACTCCATAAAAATATGCCTAAATTGGATTTTAGAATGTTCCCAATTCATCACACAAAGATGGACAAAAATGCCTTTTGGGAGCCATGTGATGTGACGTGCGGTTTGCACGATGTAATGTGCGCGTCTCACAGCTCCACAAATGTTAACCAAAGACTTAAGCTGATCTTTGGCCTTCATGTGAAGTGGGGTGCAATTCACACTAGGTAATGTGCACATCACACATAAACCACACCTCTTAACATATTCTTCAGCTAGTCTTGAGCTTTGTGCAGTGAGAGGTGCAGACCGCACCTTGTGTCGTGCGTATCGCACGAGGTTCACATTTCTCGACAGAATCTCCATCTTGTTCAATCACTTCACACTTCAACTCTTTTTCAGATCTTTTGGGTCTAATTCCTTGTTTTCCACCTTAGGACAGAAGTACCTGCATTCATGTCAATAAAGGCCATAAGAACCTCTAAATCTTATCAAAACATAGCAACAATTCATGATTAAAGGCTCAATAAGTTGGTAGATTACCGACTTATCAAACCCCTAAACTTGAACTATTGCTTGTCCTTAAGAAAGATACTCACAAGGTAAGGAATGAATTATGCTCTAAAACACAATCAAGGAAAAAAATACTACTCTATTCTAAAAGCTAAGAAAACAACAAACAAAATGACTCAATTATCATGCTCCTCTCAATTTGAACCACCACATCATCAAGGAAATTTCTTAATTCAAAAACCTTTTCAAAAGGATTCATTTCTCATTTAAAAATTAAGCAAATTTTTCATTCAAAACAAGATATTAAGCTTCTCAATTCATTGGCATGGACCATCAAGGTTTGCCTCGAGATTTGCCACACAACTTGTCTCATTCATTCCTCTCAATTGAAATAGAGACTTCATGTTTCAATTCGAGTGCATGATGCCACTCACCACAAGAGAGAATCCCACTCACAATCATGCAATTCACAAAACGAAGGGATTGTAAGAGAACCAAGAACACTCTCACTCTCTCAAGGAAGTTCAAGTACACATGTGTTGAATCATAGGCTTGCCCTTCATGTAAATTGCCACTAATGTAGGGTAGCCAAACTCTGAATCACTAAGGACTTGTGGGTTACAATGTTTTCTAGGGGTAAGGTGAGGATTTCATATGGCTCAAGTGACTACACCTCCCTAATGCTCTTTCTAATTACATTGACCACCGCTCACATTTTTGAAATTTGACTTCACTTTGTTTCTCCCTCACACAACCCAAGCTTTTCCCTTTTTATTTCTATCATTCAACCTCTTTGTAACACCTTCATTTCGTAGCACCCATTCTTTTCTTTTCATTTTTCTCATTTGATTTTGGACTGTTGGAGCAATTTTTCAATTCAACATAAGGTGCTACCTTGCACTTTGAAGTGCATCTCTTTTCTTCTCCTTATTGATCACATACACCCCCAAACTTAGGTATTTGCCTATGTTGTCTTTCCATTCCCCCCCCACAAACTTAGGCTTTTTGCCTACGTTTCACTTTTAAGAAATTAGGGAGGACGCGTGCCAAGATAGAGGTTCCAAAAAGTTTAAGGTGTCAAATAAGATGCCAAAGAATGGTCACAAGCTCAAAGGGTTTCACTAAGATTGATGTCGAGAGAGGTCATTTGGTTGAAGTGGCTATCAAAAAGTGCCTAAGATCCTTTTCCAAGCTCGGTCACACCTGGAATTTTGCCTTGAATCATATTCGGGTCAAGTTCTAGATGACACATATGCACAAGAATAAAAGTAAAGCCTCACCATAAAAGGCACCATGCCACAAGACTTCTTTCATTAGTGTCAAGATCAATTGGGACAAATGACTTTCGATAAGCTATTCCGAGTTCATTACACACTCGTTTGTGAATTGATCAAGCCAAAACGAGAGTGTGCAAGTCATGACAAGAGAATGCTTTCCTCAAAATTTTATTTTCCCTCTTTCCTTTCCTTTTCAAAAACGTCTTGCCAAGAATATTTTTTTGGTGGGTCCATTTCGCGACAAGCAAACTATAGACTCAAATTAAACTAAAACTTGGCATTGTCCCTTAAGAAAGTCGCCTCTCAATCTATCATAGGGAAACAACAACCCAGTTTGACACAAAAACAAAAGACAAGAAAAAGGAAAATAAAGAAAATATTTTGCTCCTTGGGAAAGAACCGTTGTATTAAGAAAACCCTCGGAGTTTATTACTAAACTACTATTAATAAGGAGATAACCAATTTGCAATAATCCCAAACATAAACGGAGTATTGTCCTCAATGATATGGGAGAAAAAGAGGTGAGGGTGGCAGTTTAAAGGAGCAAAGAAGAAGAAAATTTAGTCGGGTCGGTCAATTAGTTAGGTCAATTAAAATTTGAAATTTACCTTGGTGCGCCGCGACGTGCGATTCACACAAGCCCTTGTGCGGACCGCATGTCACTTTTCACCTCACCTTTTTCATGCTTACATCTTGGCCCAGCTTTTGTTATGGTATGCCCAGCTTTTGTTATGGTATGCGATGGAGGTGCAACACGCACATGGGCTTGTGCGAAATGCATAGCCCAGCGCATGTCACCTCCGACTCAACATTTTTCTTCCAATCTTCTATTTTGGGATGCGTTAGGCCGTGCGATGTGCACAATTGCTTGTGCAAACCACACAGTCCTCCGCACGTCCCCTTTTTGTCCTGTTTTTCCACTTGTTCATTTTTCCTCTCAATGCACTCCAAAAACAAAAAAAAAGTTAAAGAAAAATAAAGTAAAAACACTTGGTTTGCCTCCCAAAAAGCTCGTGATTTTATGTCGCGACTCGACAATGGTACCTCAACCTTAATCATTGTCTGATAGCAAGCCAATCTGATTGGCATGGACCCACCACAAGAAGGGGAATTGATCCTTCAACGTCCTCAAAACATCATCACATTGTCGACTTGGAAACTCTTCACACTTGGGAGCCTTGTCCATTTCACACTCCTCAAAATCATGATCAAGCTTGCCCTCAACATCAATCACCGAGACTACCCATAATTCATTCGGAGGCTATGTGGGTTGGTGAATGTTGAATGTCACCACTTCGCTTCCAACTAGGAATTTAAGTTCACCGAGTTCAACATCCACAAGTGCTCTCCCCATGGATAATAGTGGTCATCCCAAGATGATGGTCACCTCAACATCTACTTCACAATCCAAGATCACGAAGTCCACCGGGATAATTAACTTGTCGACCTTCACTAATACGTCAAATAGGATTCCTACCGGACACTTAATGGACCGATCAGCCATGAGTAGCCTTATAGATATAGGTTTGGGTGTACCCAATCCTAACTTGTTAAAGATCGCTAGGGGAATTAAGTTGATGCTCACCCCTAGGTCACACAAGGCTTTACAGAAAACAAATAGTTCAATGGTACATGGTGTGGTGAATGCACCCGAATCATCTCATTTTGTAGCAACATTGCTTATCATCACAATGCTACAAATGTGTGATATCTCAATGGTGCCCACATTGACAACCTTCTTCTTTTTGAGCAACTCTTTCATAAACTTGGATTACCCCGGCATCTGCATGAAGGCTTCAACCAAAGGAATATTTATCGAAATCTTACTGAAAATGTCAACAAACTTATTGAATTTGTGCTTTTCCTTCTTCTTGTTTAGCCTTTGAGGGAATGGATGAAGTCCCTTTGGTAGTGTGGCTGGCACACTTTGAGAAATATGAGGGTATTTCTCAACATCAATGGCAACTAACGGAGGAGATTCAGCCTCCTCCTTCTCATCATCAACATTAATATTTACTGGGGCATTGGGTGCACCAAGTTTCACCCCAACCTCCAGTTCCACAATATCTTTGTCATATGCAGCCTCTTGTTCTTTTTCACACGGCTCCACAATGGCTTCAAAATATGCTTCTTTAATACAACAACTGGCTCCACAATGGGCTCTCTCACTATACCACTTGTTCTTCCACTTCTAGTAACAATGGCTATGACATAAGCATCATTTTTAGGATTGATCGTGGAATCACTAGGAAGTGTTCCCTTCATCCTCGGGTTCATTTGAGTGGATAGATGATTCATTTGGGCCTCAAGATGTTTGATTGAGGCTAAATTAGAGCTCACAGTTTGATGAAGAGTTGAAACTTTGCTTTGGAGCTCACTAACCCTGATATTTGTAGTTTCTACCTTCTTCAACACCAAGGACAATATGTCTTCAATCTTTGAGTGCCTGGGATCGCTTGTGGTGGGTTGATATAAAGAATCCGACTTGTTTGGAGGTATCTAAGGATTAGAACTCAGGTGATTTTATCTATCACCTTCTTTGTCACAATCCCTACAATTTCCATCTCGGTCTTTGTCTCTATTCCAACCTTGATTCTCATACCTTGGCGATAATACCCGGGATAAGAACCCGGCAATAGGTAGCAAAGTTTACCATGCACAATGGTTATAAGATCATCATCACTAGCCTTGATCTCCGATGTACTCACATTATTCACGATCTTAGCACCACCTGCCCCCATCATATGCTTGGCTAGCAAGTCTATTTGAGTCATCATTTTTGCCAGGGTATCATCCCTCTCTTCATCCTTTCTTCGCATCTCATTTGTTAAGATGGATGTGGTCACTCTTGAGGTAGGAACATCCACCTCCCTTGTGTGCCAAGCTTGGTTAGTCTTGGTCATTCTCTCTAAGAGGCCCGAGGTAAGAGGAAATTGTAGATCCATGAAGGTACCACCTCCAAGATTGTTGGCCACAGACTTATTCATCGAGTTCAAGGATCTAAAGAATCTTTGTAGCAAGACATTTTTCGGCAATCCATGGTTAGGACACAACACGAGCTTCTTCTTGAATCTCTACCATTCCTCATGCAAAGGCTCATCATGAAGTTGGCGATAGTTGGTAATTTCATTCCTCAACTGCATCATCCATTATGGAGGGAAGAATCAAGTAGTGAAAGCATTTACCAACTCACCCCAAGAGGTGATTGACCCATCCGACAATTCCTCTAATCAAGTTGTTACTTCCCTCATTAGAGAGAAGGGGAATAGGCGAAGTCAGATGGATTCTTGGGGTATACTTTGGAAGATGAATGGTTGAGATATCTCCACAAAGTTGCGGATATGCCTATTTGCATATTTGTGAGCTGCTCCTCCAAACATCCCCTTCATTTGAATAATATGGAGCATTGTGCTAGTAACATGGAACACCGCATTTCCAACCATTGGGGGTAGGCAGATTGCACCTAATCCCACTTGAGGTACAGGTTCATTGGCCTCGTTCATATACCCATCAAGACTTCCGTTGACACTTTCATTGTATCCCACTTTGCTCATGGGCTACCTAAGTAATGGACAAAAATAACAAACCAAATAAAGAGAACAAACACTCTGCAAAGTGATTTCAATTCGCAATAAAAAAGGCTATTCAAACTCAATTCCTTGGTAATGGTGCTATTTTTTATAATGCTCAAATGTACTCTCCAAATGGAGGTATCAAAGATCGTTAAGTAAAAGAAATTTATATCACTCAATGGGAGCTGGGGTCGATCCTACAGGGAATTGGTGACTATCTAAATCGATTGTAAAGAAGAGACTTCACAACGAGAGTAGTTTGTTTGCAACAATAAAAATAAAGGATTGGGGGAGAATTAGGAAATCTGTATGATTATATAACTTTCAATCTAACAATCATATATTCAATCGTCTTATTTCAAGCACCATTGAATTACACATTAAACAATCAAGATATGCTTGGGGAGGTAATACTATTTCTATCTTTAGATACTTAAATGGGTGCTTCCGGCGAATTGAGCTATATCTAGCCTCAATCTAAGTGTAAACCCAAATTCCCACTAGCAATTTCACATATGAAATTATGATCCTCTTTCTCAAGCAAGAACACAACCAAGTAATTTAAATTAATGTTTGCAACCACTAATTTTAGAGTTAAAACATGGTGAAATCACTAAACCCATGTCATATTAGCAATTATAAACACAAATGAGCAACACCCATACCCATTTATAAAGCACCCACTATCAACACATCCCTAGACAAGAAGTTTAACTACGCATGCTAGAGGAATAAAGAATAATACCAAATGGGTAAGTCAAATTCCCTTTCATTCAAGATAAATATTCAATATCCAAGCTCAGTTTTTACAAGAATGATGAGTCCAAGAGTTAGGAAGAATGAATTGGAATGAAACCCTCTTCTTCTTTCTTGGAGAGAAAACTTTCTTATTACTCAAACCTATTTCAAAAATTGTTCAAAACTCCTTAAAAATGTGCCTGAATTGGGTTTTAGAATGTTCCCAATTTTTCATACAAAGATGGACAAAAATTCCCTTCAGGAGCCATCCGATGCAATGTGCGGTTTGCACGACACAATGTGCGCATCGTACAACTCCCCAAATATGAACCAGAGACTTCAGCCAATATTTAGCCTTCATGCAAAGTGGGGTGCGGTTTGCACCAGGAAATATGTGTGTTGCATAGCGACCGCACCCTAAACAGATTCTTCAGCTAGTCTTGAACTTTGTGCGATGGGAGGTGCGGACCGTACCTCGTATTGTGAATGTCGCATGAGGTACGCACCTCTCGGCAGAATTTTCATCTTGTTCAATCACTTCACACTTCAACTCTTTTTCAACTATTTTGGGTCCAATTCCTTGTTTTCCACCTTAGGACAGGAGTACGTGCATTCATGTCAATAAAGTCTATAAGAACCTCTAAATCTTATCAAAACATAGAAATAATTCATGATTAAAGGCTCAATAAGTTGGTTTATTACCGACTTATCAAAGACCTTTTGGTCGGGATTCTGGAGCTTTTCAGCTTGGAATTCTCTGTCGTTTGGTGTTTTCAAGATAGTTGGGCTTGTTTTGTTGACTTTGGTCAACATTTGAAGAAGACAACCTCGGATGAAAATTCTATCCGTGTTGTTAGCTCCAGAATATCGCGTTTAGGCTAGAGGGACCATTGGTTTGGGTCCTGAGGCTTGCGAACTTGATTTCAGCCCTTGGGTTCCATTTTGGAATTGTTGGCCTAAAGATTGATTTTGGGCGTGGGGCCCACTTTTCATTAAATCGACCTACGATGGGATTTTTATTGATTCTATTAGATCCGGAATGCCATTTCTAGTTTAATAGTTAAGGTTGTTTGTTTTCGTGGGATCCCGGATGCATTCCCGAGGGTCCGGCGGAGTTATATTCTAAGTTGGCATGGCTGTTGGTAGTTGGTATCTATCATGGCACTAGAAAACCTATGCCTACACGTCGGCATGGCCGCCTATGCATAGCAGCATGACCAGCCGCCCTATTTCTTTGCCATCGCCTAGGCAGCGCCTGGCCGCGTGCGCGCTGCCGCGTATGCAGTGTCCTGGACACATGCACGTTAGCCAGCACTGGCCTATGCATATGCCTATGCCACCCGAGTACGCATGGTCATGTAGGCAGTGCCATGGCCGCGTAGGCATGGCATCTACTGGCAACATTTATAACACCCCTCTTCTCCAATTCATTTACCAACTTCACTTGGGCAATTTCTCCATTGCTAAAACTCTTAAAACCTCCATTTTAAACCATTTTTCATCCCAACTGATTGGAGGGTAATATTTTGACGATCCTTGCATGTTTATTGACTTCTAAATTGGGTAAGTTCCTCATTAATATCCATTTACTTCCTTGATATTCCCTTTTTAATTCTTGCATTAAGGGGACGTTTTGAGCCCTTTCTATGGTCCGAATCTGCTAAGATTTTGACCATGTTCTCCTGGGAATTCGGGGAACACTGTGGTGTTTTTCATTTCCGATTTCAAGTTACAAGGCCCATGGGCCCACTTGTGACCTAGATTTTGACCCGGTTATATTTATAGCATTATGGGTATCGTTAGCTTTGTTTTGACACCTATATTATTGTGTTGATTTTTTTTTCACAATTTGGAGCTTCTCAGAGTAGTGGACGACACCATCCCCGTAGCTAGTCATCGGATGATAGGTAGATTATGGCTTTCCCTACCCAGACTCTGCGTATATAGGCTATAACTGCATTAATTAGTATCCTTGGGTGGGTTGTTATAGGTTGGTACTCCAGACCTTGTTCATCTCTTCTGTCCGATTTATTCATACGTTGCTTGTAGTATTTGTTGTAGTATTGCTATATTACCCTTGTGGTATAAGACTTTGGACCATAGATGGTAGGTTATTTGGGAATGTCCATGAGTCCCAGACATCAAGATATTGCTTTAGGCTGGTTATCTGTACTATAGAACCGATTGGGCCTGTGCAGAGCCGATAGGAATTTCTGTGAGCCATTTTTGGCTTATCTATTATTTGCGAGCATATCATTCATGCAAGGGATTTTGTACATGTTTTACGACTATTTTGGCTTTGGTCTTACTATAATCGGTTTTCTAAACTTTGCATGGCCTGAGGGGCCCATTTTCAATACAAAATGATTATAAAAAGGGAATTTGGAAATGATTTATGAAACCTCTTGGAGTAGAGAGGATATTATGATGGCTTTATCATCAGTTTTCACACTGATACTAGACTTGGCGAGGCCGGGCGCTAGGCATGTTTTACTATGTATTTAGACATGAATACTCTTTGGGCACCCTTTGATAGGGTTTTGAGATTACTACTACTGTTTTAGACCCGGATCAAATCTAGTTATATACTACAAGGTTCCTATTATTGAGCTATATATATTGAGACTCACGTTTTTAGTATGTGGTCTATGGGTAGACCTCCATGTACCCTGTGTTCCTGGGCCAATGGCTATGTGCTGATGAGTGTGCCAGAAAGAGGGGTATACGGTAGAGTTGAGGTATACCGGCCACATCCTTCCATGGATCCTGCTCTATTAGGCCTTTTAGGTATCAAAGGGGCTAACATACAACACTACTATAGCACCTGGTTCTATCATATCATCATCATCATGCATATTATATTTGGATTCCACCCTTTTTTGATGTGTGCTCAGTGTACGCTCTGGTTGTATAGGCGGCCAGAGGATTTATTTTTACTTGAATACGCTCCTTGGTTATATAGGAGGCCGTTGGGACTGTAGGTAGATTATATTACTCCTTTTGTACTATAGATCTTGTTATGGCCTTTGGGTATTGATGGATTAGTAGTTTCTAGCCTGTTGAGGCCCTGGTTGTTTGGATTGTGATTACTGAAGGGCTAGTGGGTCCTATATTATTGAGGCACTATTTTATGGCCTTCTGAGCGGTTATGGGTTATCAAATTCTATTCTCTATCGTGGTTAATTGATTCCCTTCTTTCTCTTATTAACTTGAGGTTATCGGTAACTGCCCTTCTCCTTAAACTCTCTCTTTATATATACTGTTGTTGCAAGGATTCCAGGTGCGTTCTTCTTTTTTTCACCTGTGTATCTGTGTTATGTATATTTTTTATGATAGCATTGTATGCTTATAACTCTTGGTTGACTATTCTCCGTGCTAGTTCCATGTGCTTTCTCTATTTCTTAGGTGACTATTTTCTTGCTATCTGCTACTTACTGTT
Organism: Jaltomata sinuosa; assembly: GCA_003996215.1. NCBI lineage: Eukaryota > Viridiplantae > Streptophyta > Magnoliopsida > Solanales > Solanaceae > Jaltomata > Jaltomata sinuosa. The sequence goes on along the minus strand of QJPP01001998.1, from coordinate 77,429 downwards.
TTTATATCTTATATGCACTCAATCGGCCGATGATTCCTATTGGGTACCCATTGCTTAGTAATTAGTGCTCATACTACACTCATGTATATTTATGTGTAGATATTCGTGTGAGCTTTCATTATTGATCGCGTGGAGAATCATGCAGCTTTTTGATATTCGAGACTAGAATAAGCGCCTGACGACCGGAGCTTGACCACATCTCATCTCTTGGCACTGTTACTCTTTGTACTTTTGGACACAATTTTATATTCTATTTTGTTACTTCTAGCACTTGTATTCTATTAGAAGCTTATGTACTCTTTATACCAAGTCTTGGGGTTGGTATAGTTTTATTGTTTATATATATTTAGGATGTTGCTTCCGCTTTGTTATTGTAATGACCCTTCCGGTTATTTCCATGTATACGTTTTCCTTGAACCGTTAGAGCTTATTTGTAGCGGCCCCAAGTCACTTAAGGATTGTCAGGACCGGTATTTCGGTGCCGGGTCCATTTGTTTGGTCGTATGATAAGTTTTGAAGACAAGTAAGTCGGCAAAAGTTATCGTAAGTTCCTTTAATAAATTTTCTGAACTTTGGGTAAAATGTCTCAGGGCTTTTATCCCAATATATAAAGAGTTAGAAGTCCCCCAAAATACCAAATTGAAGGTCTACGAGTCTAGTTTCCAACGCACAAAACCTCACGTCCAACTGATCTCGGAGTGAAAAGTTATGACTGTTTTACCGCGAATTGTCTGGCAGAAACCGGGTTGCGAACCGGGTTGCGAACCGGGTCGTGAACCGGGTCGGGTCAAACTCGATTTAATCCTCAACTTCACGTTTTAAAACGCCATTTCAGTTCTGAAACAGTGAGAAAACATAAGGGATGGTTCCAATAGAGTTCTTGAGTATCGAAATCATGCGTTGGTGAATTGCGAGCCTAAGTTTAAGAATTTATTAACATCGCGTGTATTTAAAAATATTTTATTTGAAAGTTGAATTTGGTAAAAAGATATTATTATTACCTTTTAAAAATATTTTAAAGGTTTATGAAAAAATATTCTTGTTACGATATAATTGTATATGTATTTATTTTATAAGGTTTTTATACATTGTAATATTTTAACGGAGATAGTAAATTTAGTTATGTTAAAATTTATTATTATAATATAGTAGGTTTTGTTTGAAATAATTTTCTATGAATTATGGTATATTTAAAAAGTTATATATATTTTACCACGAGCTTATATAATACCCGAGTATATACGTGACTCGGATCTGTCAAAATAGATAATTGGATAAGGGATGCGTTGTGTGGCCAGCACCATCCCCACGTGGTAGTGAGGGGTGCTGGCAGCAATGTATGTTGCCCATTAACTATCTTCATTCTAGAACCCACCATGGGTTAGTAATTAAATAGTATATTATAGCTTACCATATGCTTAAGTCTCAAAGAGTACCGCCACTCTTGTTGTCATTGGTTATATATGCAAGCCACTGTGTTTCATAGTTAGGATTACAATATATAATTTATTCCTATGGCTTCATACGCTAGATACATATAAAACATACTCGCGGGAAAAGGGAATTTCGTGGGAGAATCAGTTGACGCACTATTTGGGCATCAAGAGAAAATCGATTATTTACGTCAAGTTATTCAATACCGAGTTCAAGTTTGATTTCATTTTGGAGCTTTTCAGAGCGGTTCGAGCTTGAAAATCATTGTCCTAACAGGTTGTCGTCGGACGATAGGTAGGTTACAATTTATTTTCCCTAGACTCCGCATATATAGGATAAAATTGTATTAATGGGTATCCTTGGGTTGGTTTATTAGGTTGGTACCACAGACCTCGACTGCTTTATTCATGTCCGCCTACTTTTGTTCCTCCGTTGCTTGTAGTACTTGCCGATATATTTTATTTACCCTTGTGGTCCTGTGAGGCCTTGTTGACTCTGGAACATAGAAGGTGGGATTTTGGGAATGTCCGCAAGTTCCGGGCATAGAATTATCCTTCTAGGCTGGTTATGCTTGCTGAGTAGCTGTGGGCCTGTGCAGGGTAGATAGGTTGATTGTGAGCTGCCGGGCAGCTATTGTGTGTGATCATACCATTTCCATGCATATAAAGAGGTTTTATCCATGTTTTACTATGGTTTTGGCTTCGGGCCTACTGGCACTATTTTCTAAACCTTGCATGGCCCCGGGGGCCTGTTTTGATGGAAATGATTTGGAAATGGTTTTGATTTAACTTGTGAATATTCCTGGGTAAAAGAAAGTAAAATTATGTTTTAAAACACCAGTTTTACGATTAACGCTAGACTCGGTAGGGCCGGGGTGCTAGTTGAGTTTTCTTGCTACTTGAGATGATTTTAGCCTCGGTCGGACCGAGCACCTGAGATGACTTTCTACTGTTTAGACCCGGTTATGCCCGGGCACCCTTGGAGGGGTTTTTGAGATATTTTCCTACCACTTTAGTCCTGGACAGGGTCTGGGCATGCATATTAGAGACTGGGTCTCTATCTTGAAATCGGACTTGCTTCCGAACGACATGTTTTGATACTGAGTTTTTGTATGGGGTCAGGGACCTCCATGGACCTTGCCTTCTAGGCCTGGGGCTGCGGGCTGCGTGTGTCAGAGGAAGGGTATACAGTGGAGTAGAGGTATACGGGCAGTGACCTTCCATAGAACCTACCTGCTGGGCCGGATCGGTGCTGGAGAAGGTACATACAGAGATACCATTTCACTTGAGATCTTCATGCATCATATCATTCATTGTTTGAGGCTCCACCCTTGTTTGTTGTTTGTTGATTGTACGCTCCGGTAGTATGGGATGCCGGAGGGTTTGTTTTCACTTGTTTGTGTTCTTCGGTTGTATGGGCGGCCAGGGGACTGTAGGTAGATTCTTACTATTTACTTACAGAATTGTTCCCTGTTATGGTTAAGTATGAAATTGGTTACTGCTAGACTGTTAGTTTCTGGATTGAGATTGATATGATTAGTTGAGTTTGATTCATGTCTCTGAGCATGCCTATAATTACTCTTTCCCTCTTCTTACACTTGAGGTTACCGGTATACCGTCCATTTCATAAACTTATCATGTATACACTGTTATTGCAAGGACCCCAGGTGGGTTACTCCTTACTTTCACCTGTGCCTATGGTGTGTATATTCTGCTTACTGGCCTCACATGTGGTTCTGTTGATTTTCCTATGGGCTAGTTCCGTGTACCTTTCGTTGATTTCTGTGACTGCTTGCTTCTATTATGTCTGTTACTACGCTTTTATCTTATATGTGCCCAGTCGGCCTATGATACCTACTGGGTACCTTATGCTTCGCATTTGGTGATCACCCTACCCCCCTGCATCTTTGGGTGCATATCCTAGCTTAGGCCATCCCCATTAGATCGCTGTGATTCGTGCTTGGAGATCTGTTGGGGACTACTTCAGACTGAGGGTGAGCTCTTGGAGATCAGAGCTTAGCTTTAGTTTATCTTTTGCTTTATGTACTCTATTACCATTCAGAGACATCTGTATATATTGTTCTGGATCATTTGCACTCCATGTATGTAGTTTGGCTCTATACTATGATACCAGGTCTTGGGGTTTAGTTTAGTTTTCGCATATGTATATATTTATATCCCTGCTATCTATTCTCTTCGTCTTGTTCCTTTATTTGTTAGATAGTAGCCCATTACTAACTATCCTGGGCTACGGGAATTGGTTCGCCTACTGGGGGGTTGTAGGTGCCATCATGACCGAGAAATCAGGTCGTGACAACTTGGTATCAGAGCTTTAGGTTCACCGGTGTCATCGGTATAGGAGCCAATGTCTAGTAGAGTCCTGCGGATCGGGGCGGAGACGTCCGTACTCAATCTTTGGGAGGCTACAGTGACATTTTAGGAAATTTGACTCTCTCATTGATTCTGTGTCGTGCGTGGAACCCTTGAAGTTTCTGGGAATCTCATTTTTTCTACTTCATTCTTCCGCAGATGGTTCGTACAAGATCATCGGCATCACGCGGAGATGAGCCTCCCGCTCCAGCACCAGCTCCAGCACTAGCTCCAGCGCCATCTCCAGCGCCAGCTCCAGCACCAGCTCCAGTACCAGCTCCAGTGCCCACTTTTGTGCCAGCTCCAGCCGCAGCTCAGTCTCTAGATATTCGGGGATTACTATTACAGCTTTTGGGTATGATTAGAGAGCGGCCTTCTGAGGTAGCGCAGACATCCGCTCAGGGGGCAGCCCTGGGTGCACAGAGCTTAGGAGCGCAGCCTGCTACTATGACTCCCCGTGCGGAGGTCATTTCGGTCCCGTCTGTTGCACAGCCTCTTGCTCCTCGCCCAGCTATGACAGAGTCAGAGTAGAAGGCGTTGGGTAGGTTTTTGAGGTTAGCACCTTCGAGGTTTGCTGGTACTTCTGTACAGGATCCACATGAATTTATTACTACCTGTGAGGAGATGTTGCATCATTTGGGTTTGTTGGAGACTCACGGGGTTAGTTATACTACCTATCAGTTGGAGGGCCCAACGAAGTTATGGTGGAGGGCCCAGGTTGCTTGTAGACCACCGTCGTCACCTCCCTTGACCTGGTCTTAGTTTTATGAGGCCTTTATGGCCAAGTTTCTACCTCAGAGTGATTGGGAGCGTCGCAGGGAGCAGTTTACTCACCTTGTGTATGGGTCTACGACTGTCTCAGAGTATGAGACCTGTTTCCATCAGCTAGCACCGTTCGGAGCTATGATCATTCCTACCGAGGCAGATAGGATTTATAGATTTGTATGGGGTTTGAGGCCAGAGATCAGGCAGCCAGCTGAGATATTGATCGCTAGTGGTCGGTCATTTCAGGCTATCGTAGACTATGGCCGCACTATGGAGGACTTACAGCGACATGATCAGGGGTCCAGAGATAAGAAGCCTCGGCATCAGGGTGTCTACAGTGGTTCCAGATATGGTGGTAGAGGTCCCGACCAGTGGAGCTGGAGTTATCAGCCACAGCAGTACCAGGGTCAGTCCAGCCGATCGGTCCAGGCTTCCCTTCAGACTTTCGGCAGTACCCAGTTCGAGCAGGGTCAGAGCAGCCATCAGGGCTATGGCGGCTAGTCTTCGAGGGGTACAGTTTCTGGGGCATCAGGTCGTGGTGGTCATACGGGATCGGCTGGTTCATCTTGACTGAGTAGGCCATCAGGGGCTTGTTTTACATGTGGTGCGATTGGTCATTTTGCTAGAGATTACCCTCAATAGGGTACAGTTCAGTTAGCCAAGCCTTTACGAGCAGTTCAGCCTCCGGCTAGAGGGGGTGGTCATCAGAGTAGAGGTAGTGCTCCGCGCGGCAGAGTAGGTGGTAGGGATGGCGGTCGGACAGGTAGAGGTCGTCGTCAGTTTTACGCGGTCCCTAGGAGACTAGAGGCAGAGGCCTCAGATGCTGTGATTACATGTACGATTTCTGTGTTCCATCAGTCTGGTATGGCTTTATTTGATCCTGAATCCACTTGTTCATATGTATCTGCCTACTTTGTGCCTTGTTTGGGGTTGGCTAGTGAGCCATTATCTGTTCATGTTTCTGTTTCGACCCCAGTAGGAGATTCTTTAGTAGTGGATCGGATTGTGAGATCCTGTATGTTATCTGATGGTGATTCAGAGACTTGGGGTGATTTGATGATTCTTGATATGCTAGATTTTGATGTGATACTGGGCATGGACTGGTTATCCCCTCACCGTGTGGTTTTGGATTGTTATGCCAAGACCATTACCATAGATGTTCCCGGTGTATCCCCGGTTGTGTGGTAGGGTTCTATTAGCCATGCACCATCTGGGATCATCTCTTGTCTTCGAGCTAGGAAGTTGATTTCCCGTGGGTGTTTAGCTTATCTAGCATATGTACGAGATGTTAGTGCTAACCCCACTTCTCCTGAGTCTGTTCTTGTGGTTAGAGACTTCCTCGATGTGTTTCCTACCGACCTGCCAGGCCTTCCACCTGAGAGAGATATTGATTTCGCTATTGAGCTAGAGCCGGGCACTAGGCCTATTTCTATTTCTCCTTACCGTATGGCTCCTGCTGAGTTGAGGGAGCTTAAGGAGCAGGTCCAAGATCTGTTAGCTAAGGGGTTTATTAGACCTAGTGTGTCACCGTGGGGTGCTCCTGTTCTATTCGTGAAGAAGAAGGATGGGTCGATGCGCATGTGTATTGATTATCGGCAGCTGAATAGGGTGACAGTGAAGAATAGGTATCTGATGCCGAGGATTGATGATTTGTTTGACCAGCTTCAAGGTTCAGTCGTGTTTTCGAAGATTGATTTGAGGTCTGGCTACCATCAGTTGAGGATTAGGGCAGAGGACATCCCTAAGATAGCATTCAGGACACGTTATGGCTATTATAAGTTCCTGGTGATGTCTTTTGGGTTGACTAATGCCCCCGCAGCCTTTATGAACTTGATGCACATGGTTCTTGGCCTGTACTTGGACTCATTTGTGATAGTTTTTATAGACGACATCTTAGTATACTCGCGTAGTAGAGATGAGCATGAGCAGCACTTGAGGGTTATACTCCAGACTTTGAGAGATCATCGGCTTTATGCCAAGTTCTCAAAGTGCGAGTTTTGGCTTGAGTCAGTTGCATTCCTAGGGCACGTGGTGTCTAAGGATGGGATTAGGGTGGATCCGGGAAAGATTTCAGCGGTTTGTGAGTGGCCTAGATCTACTACTGTTACTGAGGTTGCAACTTTATTGGGTTAGCAGGTTACTACAGACGGTTCATTGAGGGATTTTCTTCCATAGCAGCACCCTTGACTATGCTGACTAGGAAGGATATCCCATTTTAGTGGTCGGATCAGTGTGAGGATAGCTTCCAGAGGCTTAAGGCCTTATTGACTTCAGCTCCAGTTTTGACTTTGCCGGTTGAGGGTCAGAGCTTCTCTGTGTACTGTGATGCTTCTGGGGTTGGTCTTGGTTGTGTGTTGATGCAACAGGGTTGAGTAATAGCATATGCATCGAGGAAGCTGAAGGTTCACGAGCGCAACTACCCCACTCATGATTTAGAGTTAGCAGCGGTAGTTTTCGCTCTCAAGATCTGGAGGCATTACCTGTATGGAGTTCACTGTGAGATCTTCACTGATCACCATAGTCTTCAGTATATCACGAGTCAGCGAGAGCTGAACTCGAGAAAGAGAAGATGGGTCGAGTTACTGAAGGACTATGACTTTACTATTCTGTATCATCCGGGCAAGGCAAATGTGGTAGCGGATGCCTTGAGCCGGAAGGCAGTGAGTATGGGTAGCCTAGCTTCTCTTTCAGTTTCAAAGCGACCATTGGCCTTGGACATCCAGTCCTTGGCTAACCATTTGGTTAGGCTTGACTTGTCGGATCCTAGCAGAGTTCTTGCCAGTGTTGAGGTCTGTTCTACTTTGATTGATCAGATTCAAAGCCGTCAGTTTGAGGATCAGCAGTTGTGTGACCTTCGTGGTCGGGTTGTTCAGGGTGAGACCAGCCAGGCTACTCTACATTCAGATGGGGTTCTGAGGTTTGATAGTCGCCATTGTGTTTCGAGGATTAGTGATTTGATTCAGTTGATACTTCGTAAGGCACATTGCACTAGATACTCCATTCACCCTTGTACAGCAAAGATGTATAGAGACTTGAGACAGCTTTACTGGTGGAGTGGTATGAAGCGGGATATAGCAGAGTTCATATCTCGGTGCTTGAACTGTCAGCAGGTTAAGTTCGAGCATATAAGACCTGGTGGTTTGATGCAGCGACTTCCCATTCCTGAGTGGAAGTGGGAAGGGATTACTATGGACTTCGTTGTTGGTTTGCCTCGTACTTCTCATGGGTTTGATTCCATATAGGTGATTGTTGATAGGCTGACTAAGTCAGCACATTTCTTGCCGGTTCATACTTCTTATGGTGCAGAGAGGTTAGCTCAGATCTACCTTCGTGAGATTGTTCGGTTGTATGGCGTCCCAGCTTCTATCATTTTAGACCACGACACTCAGTTCACATCTCAGTTCTGGAGGGCTATTCAGCGAGATTTGGGTACAGAGGTTCATCTTAGTACCGCTTTCCACCCTCAGACAGATGGCTAGTCTGAGAGGACCATTCAGATTCTGGAGGATATGCTTCGGGCCTGTGTTCTTGACTTTGGAGGTTCATGGGATCAGTTTGTTCCCTTGGCAGAGTTTGCTTATAATAACAGCTTCCATTCGAGTATCGGCATGGCACCTTTTGAGGCTTTGTATGGCAGGCGTTGCAGATCACTGATAGGTTGGTTTGATGGATTTAGTGTTGGGCCACAGAGCACAGATTTGCTTCGAGATTCCTTAGATCAGGTTCGAGCAATTCAGGACAGACTTCGGGCAGCTCAGAGCAGGCAGAAGAGTTATGCTAATCGTAGGCTTCGTGCCTTGGAGTTTAGTGTCGGTGACTTGGTGTTTCTCCATCTATCGCCCATGAAGGGCGTGATGAGATTTGGTAGGCGGGGCAAGCTTAGCCCCAGGTACATTGGGCCATTCGAGATTCTCCAGAGGGTTGGTAGCGTTGCCTATCAGTTAGCCTTGCCTCCGATGTTTTCAGCTATACATCTTGTATTTCATGTTTCGATGTTGCGTCGGTATGTCCCAGACGAGTCTCATGTGTTACAGTGGGATTCAGTTCAGTTGGGTGAGGGTTTAGCCTTTGTTGAGGAGCCGACAGCTATTTTGTCCAGAGATGTCAGGAGATTGAGGTCTCGAGAGATCCCGGTTGTTAAGGTTCAGTGGAGGCACCGTCCAGTCGAGGAGGCTACCTGGGAGACCGAGAGAGATATGTGAGCTCAGTATCCGCAGCTGTTTGAGCCTTCAGGTACCCCCTTGACCTTGACTTTCGAGGACGAAAGTCCTTTTTAGTAGTGGATGATGTAATGACCCTTCCGGTTATTTCCACGTATACGTTTTCCTTGAACCGTTAGAGCTTGTTTGTAGCGGCCCCAAGTCACTTAAGGCTTGTCAGGACCGGTATTTCGGTGCCGGGTCCATTTGTTTGGTCGTATGATAAGTTTTGAAGACAAGTAAGTCGACAAAAGTTATCGTAAGTTCCTTTAATAAATTTTCTGAACTTTGGGTAAAATGTCTCAGGGCTTTCCTCCCAATATATAAAGAGTTAGAAGTCCCCAAAAATACCAAATCGAAGGTCTACGAGTCTAGTTTCCAACGCACAAAACCTCACATCCAACTGATCTCGGAGTGAAATGTTAGGACTGTTTTACCGCGGACTGTCTGGCAGAAACCGGGTTGCCAACCGGGTCGTGAACCGGGTCGGGTCAAACTCGATTTAAGCCTCAACTTCACGTTTTAAAACGCCATTTCAGTTCTGAAACAGTGAGAAAACATAAGGGAGGGTTCCAAGAGAGTTCTTGAGTATCGAAATCGTGCGTTGGTGAATTGCGAGCCTAAGTTTGAGAATTTATTAACATCGCGTGTATTTGAAAATATTTTATTTGAAAGTTGAATTTGGTAAAAAGTTATATTATTATTACCTTTTTAAAATATTTTAAAGATTTATGAAAAAATATTCTTGTTACGATATAATTATATATGTATTTATTTTATAAGGTTTTTATACATTGTAATATTTTAACGGAGATAGTAAATTTAGTTATGTTAAAATTTATTATTATAATATAGTAGGTTTTGTTTGAAATAATTTTCTATGAATTATGGTATATTTAAAAAGTTATATATATTTTACCACGAGCTTATATAATACCCGAGTATATGCGTGACTCGGATCTATCAAAACAAATAATTGGATAAGGGATGCGTTGTGTGGCCAGCACCATCCCCACGTGGTAGTGAGGGGTGCTGGCAGCAATGTATGTTGCCCATTAACTATCTTCATTCTAGAACCCACCATGGGTTAGTAATTAAATAGTATATTATAGCTTACCGTATGCTTAAGTCTCAAAGAGTACCGCCACTCTTGTTGTCATTGGTTATATATGCAAGCCACTGTGTTTCATAGTTAGGATTACAATATATAATTTATTCCTATGGCTTCATACGCTAGATACATATAAAACATACTCGCGGGAAAAGGGAATTTCGTGGGAGAATCAGTTGACGCACTATTTGGGAATCGAAAGAAAATTGATTATTTACGTCAAGTTATTCAATCCCGAGTTCAAGTTTGATTTCATTTTGGAGCTTTTCGGAGCGGTTCGAGCTCGGAAATCATTGTCCTAACAGCTTGTCATCGGATGACAGGTAGGTTACGGTTTATTTTCCCTAGACTCCGCATATATAGGATAAAATTGTATTAATGGGTATCCTTGGGTTGGTTTATTAGGTTGGTACCACAGACCTCGACCGCTTTATTCATGTCTTTCTACTTTTGTTCCTTTGTTGCTTGTAGTACTTGCCGATATATTTTATTTACCCTTGTGGTCCTGTGAGGCCTTGTTGACTCTGGAACATAGAAGGTGGGATTTTGGGAATGTCCGCGAGTCCCGGGAAAAGAATTATCCTTCTAGACTGGTTATGCTTGCTGAGTAGCTGTGGGCCTGTGCAGGGTACATAGGTTGATTGTGAGCTGCTGGGCAGCTATTGTGTGTGATCATACCATTTCCATGCATATAAAGAGGTTTTATCCATGTTTTACTATGGTTTTGGCTTCGGGCCTACTGGCACTATTTTCTAAACCTTGCATGACCCCGGGGGCCTGTTTTGATGGAAATGATTTGGAAATGGTTTGATTTAACTTGTGAATATTCCTGGGTAAAAGAAAGTAAAATTATGTTTTGAAACACCAGTTTTACGATTAACGCTAGACTCGGCAGGGCCGGGGTGCTAGTTGAGTTTTCTTGCTACTTGAGATGATTTTAGCCTCGGTCGGACGGAGCACCTGAGATGACTTTCTACTGTTTAGACCCGGTTATGCCCGGGCACCCTTGGAAGGGTTTTTGAGATATTTTCCTACTACTTTAGTCCTGGACAGGGTCTGGGCATGCATATTAGAGACTGGGTCTCTATCTTGAAATTAGACTTGCTTCCGGACGACATGTTTTGATACTGAGTTTTAGTATGGGGTCAGGGACCTACATGGACCTTGCCTTCCGGGCCTGGGGCTGCGGGCTACGTGTGCCGGAGGAAGGGTATACGGTGGAGTAGAGGTATACGGGCAGTGACCTTCCATGGAACCTACCTGCTGGGCCGGATCAGCGCCGGAGGAGGTACATACAGAGATACCATTTCACTTGAGATCTTCATGAATCATATCATTCATTGTTTGAGGCTCCACCCTTGTTTGTTGTGTGTTGATTGTACGCTCCGGTAGTATGGGATGCCGGAGGGTTTGTTTTCACTTGTTTGTGTTCCTCGGTTGTATGGGCGGCCGGGGGACTGTAGGTAGATTCTTACTATTTACTTACAGAATTATTCTCTGTTATGGTTAAGTATGAAATTGGTTACTGCTAGACTGTTAGTTTCTGGATTGAGATTGATATGATTAGTTGAGTTTGATTCATGTCTCTGAGCATGCCTATCATTACTCTTTTCCTCTTCTTACACTTGAGGTTACCGGTATACTGTCCATTTCATAAACTTATCATGTATACACTGTTATTGCAAGGACCCCAGGTGCGTTACTCCTTACTTTCACCTGTGCCTATGGTGTGTATATTCTGCTTACTGGCCTCACATGTGGTTCTGTTGATTTCCCTCTGGGCTAGTTCCTGTGTACCTTTCTTTGATTTCTGTGACTGCTTGCTTCTATTCTGTCTGTTACTACGCTTTTATCTTATATGTGCCTAGTCGACCTATGATACCTACTAGGTACCTTATGCTTCGCATTTAGTGCTCACCCTACCCCCCTACATCTTTGGGTGCAGATCCTAGCGTGGGCCATCGCCGTTAGATCGCTGTGATTCGTGCTTGGAGATCTGTTGGGGATTACTTCAGACTGAGGGTGAGCTCTTGGCGATCAGAGCTTAGCTTTAGTTTATCTTTTTCTTTATGTACTCTATTACCATTCAGAGACATCTGTATATATTGTTCTGGATCGTTTGCACTCCGTGTATGTAGTTTGGCTCTATACTATGATACTAGGTCTTGGGGTTTGGTTTAGTTTCTGCATATGTATATATTTATATCCATGTTATCTATTCTCTTCGTCTTGTTCCCTTATTTGTTAGATAGTAGCCCATTACTAACTGTCCTGGGCTACGGGAATTGGTTCGCCTACTCGGGAGTTGTAGGTGCCATCATGACTGAGAAATCGGGTCGTGACAGTTATATCTGTATATTCTACTTCTGCTTATTTCTGCTTATTGTGCGTATTAGTTAGGTAGTAGCCCATTACTAACCGTTCTGGACTACGGGAATTAGTTTGCCTACTGGGAGGTTATATGTGCCATCATGACCTGAGAAATCGGGTCATGACACCTTTGTATCAGAGCTCTAAGTTCACTAGTATCATGGTACAGAAGCTAGTGTCTAAGTAGAGTCTCATGGATCAGTATGATGATGTTCGTATCCTCTCTGTGGGCGGCTACAGGGAATTGTTAGGAAAATTTCTATCTTCTTGGCTCCTTATCATGCGTTCCTAGCTTTATTGACTTATAAACTTTGATTGTTTCATTCCTTCTTAGATGTCTAAGACGAGTATGACAAAGGGTAATGTCGAGGCTTTTGTTCCTGTTGCTTCAGTGCTTCCATCAGTGCTAGGATTTTAGGGTGAGAGTTTGCCATATCAGATGGGGGTTGTGGGGCTAGCCCAGCCTCTGGTAGGGTTTCATGCTACTCCATTTATTTAGGGCACCGTGGCTAGGACTTTGAGTCCTCCGGTGGATGTCTCCGTACCTTGTTATTTGAGTAGTGCTTCAGTTAGGGTTAAGCTTCCAGTTCTACAACATGATAGTATATCAGTGTTGGAGTATGAGGCGAGGTTTCACGAGATGGTTAGATATGCTGCTAGGGATGTGCCTTCAGAGTTTAAGAGTGTTTAGAGCTTTGCTGGAGGATTGATATCACCTCTCCATTTGGCAACTGAGTACTTGGTTGCAATTGGGACTACTTTTTTGCAGGTGGTTGATCATGCATGGCCTTTGAGGGTTTATGCCATAAGGCATATGTAGGTAGTGCTAAGAGGCGCTAATGTCAGGATAGTTTTTGGGGTTTTCACACTCGAGGTAGAGGATTCCCTACTAGGGATTATTTTCATTGCTTCTTAGCTGGCAGAACAGTTTTAGTTGCTCCACAGGTTGCAGAGGGTGGTTGTGCATAGCATGTGGATCAGAGTAGACATGGTACAGGTCGTGGTTCTCATGATTTGTATTCAGGGCATGTAGGTCGTAGTGGCTGGTTAGATTCAGCGAGACCTTCCCATCCGACTTTAGTTAGTGGGATTTGCTTTCAGTATGGTAAGCATGGCCACTTTGTCAGAGATTACTCCATGATCCCACCTTCCAGTCAGCAGGCTCTATCTCCCCGAGCTCTAGTTCCACCGGCTAGAGATGGAGTGCAGGGTTGTAGGGGTGGCCCCCAGGCAGTAAGAGGTAGTACGCAGAGTTATAGGGGTGGTCCCCAAATGATTAGAGGTAGCTTTCAATCAAGTGGTTTAGGTATTTGTCCAGAGTCGACAGGCACCGTACGTCAAGGCAGGGCTTCTTTGGTTTCTATAGTTGTGGGGTAATTGGTTAGTATTCTAGATATTATCCCCGGAGAGGGATGATCGAGCCTTCAACTTTGGCTACTCAGTCTAGTGATAGTCACCGTCTGTCCGATGCCCCTCTTGGTTGACCAGAGATAGAGGTTCCTGAGATAGTTGCTTTAAGTATGGCTCTTGTTACCTTCGATTTGTGATAGCATTATTCGCATTGTGTTCCTTTTTTTTGTGTTTATGCCTACATGTTATTTGTTTAGTTGTTTTACTACTTGAATTGTGGCATTTATGTGTGTAATTTCTCGATAGATTATTCTTTAGTAGTGGATGGGGTAAGTTATCCTTGAGAGGTGATTACCCAGAGTTGGGACTTGTGGGTAGGTCTGGTTACCCTCATTTCCAATTTTTGTTGTGGTTCTAGACTTGGTTTGAGTCTTCCTTTTCTAGTGGTCCTAGATGGTTGTTGCTTAGGCTATTATTTAGCATTTGCTAGAGGTCTTTGTGCTGATTTAATGTGATAATGATGGTTTTATGCCAGAGATTGAGGTCCTGTCTTTAGTTGGGTGGTGTTGGTTATGCTAGTAAGCATTGGTTGGTTTTGTTTCTTGGGTGATTGAGTCGACCCTCTTTGTTTGGTTGGTTTAGGAGGTTAGCAGGTATGGGTTAATTTCCTGGTTTTCTTCAGTTTCTTGTCTGGTTGGGTTGTCTTCTTATTTTCCCCTGTTCCAGTTGGGACAAAAGTTGATTGTTGTATGCTAGTTGAGCTATTGATCGTGGCATTGTGGTTGAGTTTTGATTGTAGTATTTTGGCTAACTGTTGACTCAAGTATTGTGGCTGAGATGTGATCGTAGTATTTTGGTTGGGTTAGGCTTTCGGCCTATCCTTTTCCTACCTTATTGATGAATAGATGGTATAGATATGGGACCTAAGGGAATAACTCCAGGTTTTATTTGAGAAAGAGCCTGTCAGGTTTGGTGTTTCTTTGGAAAGGGTTCCATTCAGTAGAAAGAGGAGGGAGATGTCTCCCTTCTTGTGTTTATGTGTTCTAGTAGCAGACTGAGGTGATGATTGAGGGTTTTTTTGGCTTGTGTGTTGGTGACTTGCATCAAGCGAGTTCAGATTGCAGTGGCTTTTTCTTCAATTGGTTCGAGGTTAGATTTCCTTCTAGTAAGAGATCGAGGTAGTGGCCTTTTCCAGTACTACATTTGGGGACTTGTGCATCAGCTGTGGTTTTCTTGTTATGTTCTTTGAATGATTCAAGTCTTTGTAGCATTACGGTTTGGGCAGACTGTATGTTCAGAGCTTAACTGGCTCCTATTCCTATGTGTTCATTGGCAAGGTATGAGTCTACTTGTGGTTTTTATAGGAGCATTGATTGGTAGAATTAGTGATGGATTTCAGAATCGTGGCTTAGCAGACTACTTTTGGTGATTCGTGGAAAGTTCTCTTTGGTTGTAGCATCCTTGTGCCGAAAGGTTGTGGGTGCGGGCAACTTGGCTTTTTTACTTTGATTTTGGAATGGCTATTGGCCTTGGACACCCAATACTTGACTAACTTTTGATTTAAGCTGGACGTTCCAAATTTTAGCGGTGTTCTTGATACTACGAGGTTCCTTCTACCTTGATTGGATAGACTTAGCAGCGTAAGTTTGAGAATTAGTAGTGGTATATGCTATATGTGATCAGGTGGTGTGGGTTGAAGCCGGAAGGGCTACCATAGGTTTTGATGGTACTTTGAGGTTGATGGTCGCCTTTGTATTCTGTGAGGTTGAAAGCTTGATTTGTGTTTCATCAAGGGTTGTCTTTTGTGTGGGACTCTAGCATTGACTAGACTTCGCCAGTGTGGGCCAGGAGTTGTGGCGTTTTGGATGCTTTAAGAGTTGGTGGTTTGTGTGTGGGTACGGTCAGGCAATTGTTTTAAGCCAAGGGGTGAGTGGAAGGTTAAGACCTTGTCAATAGTTAGGTGGCAACCTTGGACCTCAGGCACATTTTCCTTTGCCTACGAGGTGTTTTGACTTGATATTCGCGGCATGGCAAACTTTTTTCCGAGGTAAGGCTAGTATGGCAATCTTAAATCCAAATGGTGTTTGAGTATTCAGAGTAGGAGTGGTGGTTCTTAGACCTTGGAGCTTAATTGTTAGCTACACACATTGTGGTAGGCGTACCACTCTCCTTGCAAGGTCTTGGTTTTGGTTTGGGTCTTTTGGTCAGGTTGCCCTGGTTCATTCTTTTTCTGTTGATTCAGACTTGGCACGGTTCAGTGAGGTTGGTTTCATTCTATAGTTGATAAATCCTCCATTGACACAGGGTGTTCCTTCATGCTTTCCCAACCCTAGTGTATGAGTTTCTTAAGATTTTTGATGGTTGGTTCAGTTGGGTTAAAATATCGAGATTGATGCTAGCAAAGGTATCTGTCCATTGGTTGATGGTCAGTCGGGGCAAAGTACTACAGTTTTTTGAGTATGTGCTTTGGGTTAGTATTTTGGATGTCAAAGGATAGTAAGTTGTAGCTTGTCCTTGATAGACTTGGAGCATAAGGGTGGATCTGTTCGAGGTTGTGTATAAGCGGGAACCATGGATCTCTGATGGGTTAGTTGATAGTTCAAAGGTGATTCGAGTGTTCAACTTATGTGGAGCTTCATGATTATAGTGCAAAGGGGTAGAGGTCAGAATAAAGGGTTTTACGAATCGGTAGGTTCATGAGTTAAGAGTTTTCTTTAGTGACTTTGTGGGTGAACTTAGTTGTGGTATCGAGGATTTAGGTTTCGTGTGTTGATCGCCTTGGTTCTCTGGTTTCAGTTTTGTGTCGGTGCTTTTCGGTTGAGATTTTAGAGGTTCGGTTTTGTTGATAAGCCTTTGGAGTTTTCAAGTTAAAGGTTGGAATCTAGCTTGGCTAGTGAGGAGTTAATGTTATTTTGCTTTTCTTTGGTCTCATTCCATTGGTGTTGTTCGGTCAAGGAGGCTACTCGGGTTGTCTGAGAGAGTGGTGCAGGCTTTGTATCTGTTTTTCTTAAGTCTCTAGTGTTTCCTTCTTTCCTGACTTTTGAGGATGAAAGTCTTTTTAGTAGTGTATGATTTAATGACCCTTCCAGTCATTCATGCATTTTTGCCTTCTTTGTACTATTAGTGCTTGCCTGTAGCGGCCCCAAGTCATTTATGGCTTGCTGGGACCGATAGTTTGGTGCCCGGGCCATTTGTTTGATATTTATGGTTGTTTTTCTATTTAAGGGATTTAACTTTGGAAATCATTGACTTCAGTCAATATTCTTAGCTATCGTGCTCGAAATCAAATTCTAACAGTTTCATTAGCTCCAGAGTGTGGACTTCAATCAAATTCTTAGCTTTTTAGCTTGGAATTCTCTCTTGTTTAGTGTTTTCAGGCCAGTTGGTCTTGTATGGTTGACTTTGGTCAACATTTGGAGAAGATGGCCTCAGATCAAAATTGGATTAGTGTTGTTAGCTCCGGAATGTTGAGTCCCGAGGCTTCTGGACTTGATTTCAGCCCTTGAGTTTCATTTTGGAATTGTTGGCCTAAAGGTTGATTTTGGGTGTGGGGCACTTTTCATTAAATTAACCTCCGATGGAATTTTCATTGATTGTGTTGGATCCAGAATATTGTTTCTAGTTGAATAGCACCGGTCATTTGTGTTCGCATGACCTCAAATGCAATCCCGAGGGTTCGTTAGGGTTATATTCTAAGTTGGCATGGTTGTTGGCAGCTGGTTGCTTTCATGGCAGCAGCAAGCCTATTCCTAAGCATGGGCATGGCCACCTACTAGCAGCATGACCAGCTACCCCATTTCTTATCCATCACCTAGGAAGTACCTGGCCGCGTGCGCGCGGCCGCGTACGCAGTGGACTGGCCGCGTGTGTGCTAGTGATCTTAGGCATATTAATACACCTAAGTGTCGTTGTCCTTGCACGTTTAGCTTAGTTTTGAGGATAACTTAAGGCACTAGTGAGGTACATAGTGTTTAAAGGGTGTACTTTGTGGCTAACGTAATTGTTTATAGTGTTTAGGGCGCATTTGGAACAAGTAATGAGTCAAAACGATCAAATAGAGTTTAAACGAGGAAACTAGTGTTTCTACCTTGAGCTATGCCTATTCTATTGTACTTTGATGATCTTTATTGTGTTATATTGACTTATGTGTGTTGTGAGTTGTTGTAGGAGACCTTTGGAGGAACTATGGAAGCATATTGAAGCCTACAAACATACTACAAACCATTGGGACACAAAACAAGGTGAAAATATTGCATTGGAGGCAAAAATGGGAAGCCAAGAAACACCCTCGTGCCACGGAGGATAAGCTCCACTATAGGTAGCATGACACGGAGGTGGAGAAGCTTTGAAGCTGCCAAATTCCAGTGGCCAGGTGCATTTTGGGCGTGACACGGAGGCTGCCAGGCGCGATGAGCAGTGTGACACGCTGCCTAGCCTCCACGATGGGAAGGGTGTCACAGACCCTGTCCCCGGCGGGTTCAACTTGTCCTACACTATAAATAGGACACCGAGTTTCAATTGTACATATACTTGGACGTCTTTGTATTGCAAAAGGCTACTTTAGGGTTCGTATTCTCATTTTTTTATTTACTTAATTCTTGTATGAACTACATCGATTTTGTAATTGCGAATTAGATTATGAGTGGCTAAACACCCTCTTTCTAGGGTTAAGGCCACAACATGATTATTTGATTATGCTTTCATGGTTGGTTTAGTTGTTTATCTTGTCATGTGATTGTTCTTACGTTCTTATTTTAACTATTCTAAAGCGTCATGAACTTTAGGATAAATCCAAGTCTCAAAATGAATTGATCATAGGAGTTGAGAGACGGAATGAAGAACGTAGGAGGTGTGGATCATATCTTTTGTTGTTAGTTAGCAATTGTAAAGTATGCTTTGCGGTTATGGTAGAATTATACCTAACCGCCCCACTTGGTTAATAAAACGGGAAGGTAGTTGAATGCATCCGGAGTAAAGACTCACATCCCCGCTCAACGATGTAGTTTTGAGATTACTTTGGGTAGATGACTTAGAGGATGACCATTCTCGGGTTATAATATCAACCCCGTAGATCAACGATCACGATAAACAACAACACCGGCCATAAATCATAGTTAAGCATGAATGTGTAGTGAATGCTTCAACCCTGGAACTCTTCATATATTGTTTACAATCCGAATTTCACATCTTCGTTATTTCTAGTAATTAGCTTATAAAAGTAGATCTCAAACTCTTGGTTACGAATCACATTTATTAAATTTCAATAATAATACGTGAGTTGGATTGCTTGCTAAATACCAAGTCCTTGTGGGATCGTTATTTGGCTCGCAAGATCCACTGTATTATTTGCACGACCAATTACACTTGCGTGTACGCTTGGGACGCAAAAAGTTTTTGGTGTCGTTGCCGGGGACTTGAAAATTAGAAACCCTTTACTTTTTGTTTTTACTATTTTAACTACTAAGTGATAAAAATTTGGTCTTAGCTCTTGAATTTGCAAGTACAAGTTTTAGTATTGAGCAAGTTGGCATAGGAGAAGGAATTAGTTGACCAACTTTCTGAACCTGAGCAACACTTGCAAAGAGAAGTAGCACTTCTAGATCCTATCCCACAAGTTCAACAAGGAGAGACCATTCCTGCAGTCATGGCAGAGGAACACTACCAGCCCGCAGGACAGTGCGCGAAGTGGAAATCCCACTCGCAACCAATATGACCTCCTGCATTCAAAAGCCAGCCACATGAGACTGATTTGAACTGAAACAAAATATGGTGCAATTGTTGCACACAAGCAGGCAATTCATAGGCTTGTCAGATGAGGATCCACATATTCATCTACCGAACTTTCTAGAGTCTCCACAAACTATGTGAGGCTCACACTTTTCCATTCTCACTGTTGGGAGAAGCAAAGAAATGGTTGATGGCAGAACCTTTAAATTCAATCACTACTTGGGATGATTTAGCAAAGAAGTTCCTCATCCGATTCTTTCCATCAACCAAAACTGCAAAGTTGAGGAGTGAAATTCGAAGCTTCAAGTAGAAATAAGACGAGAATCTCTATCATGCATGGGAGAGATTCAAGTCTCTTCTAAGGGACATCACCAGCAGACTAATGAGGTATTATCTCAAACCTTTGTTGAAAGTCTTGACCACAACATGAAAATTTTGCTAGATTCATCAGCAGGTGGTCAAGTTTTGGAGAAGACATATGATGAGGTGTATACTCTCCTAAACCGTATTGCACAAGGTAATCCAGAATGGAATGGTGACATGTCCAGAAATACTGTGAAAAAGCCTACAGGTATGATTGAGGTAGATAGTGTCACAGCATTAGCGGCACAGTTGGCCAGTTTTTAGACTCAGATGATGGCTCAGTTCAACAAGTTGAGTGTGGAACAACCTCAGGCTAAGGTAAATACACTGCATCAGGCTAAAACTTGGTGCAAAATGTGTGGTGTTAGTGCACACTCAGCAGACCTATGTGGAGTGAATCTGGAGTTGGTAAACTTTGTAGTCAATGCATAAAAAAGCAATTTAAACTATGGTAATGCCTAAAATCAAAATTGGCAAAGTCAGCCCAACTACTCTTGTGGCAGTAATCAGGCTTAACCGCAGCAGTTTCAATAGCTGCAAGGTATGAGAAACAACATTCAGGCTAGCAATATTGGGGAGATATTGAAGAATATCATGGCTAATCAAGAACAAATTGTTACTGATCAAGCAAAGATGGCTTCTAACATAAAAATATCAGCAATTAGCCATAAAGACATTAGAAGTTTAAATGTGATAGCTAGCTCAGGCACAAAATACAAGACCTTAAGGGGGTTTGCCAAGTGATACAAAAAAGCCAAAGCAAGTGATGGAAATCATCTTGAGGATTGGTAGAGATTTGACTAATGCACCCCTAAAGAAAAATCATGAGGTGCAAGAAGAGTTGATCACTTCCAAACAGATAGGAAAGCATGTTGAGTCTAAAGAAGCTGGCAAAAAGGGGAAGTCTGAGTACCCTAATGAGAAGCCGACTGAGCAACCTCAGAACAAACCACCACCACCATTCTCTCAAAAGCTTAAGAAAGACAAAGAGGATGCGTGTTTTAAGAAGTTATTTGACACATTCAGAGAACTTCACATTAACCTTCCTTTGTTAGATGTTTTGCAGGGAATGCCTAAGTATGCCAAGTACTTGAAGGATGTGGTGGCAAACAGGACAAGGCTTGCAGATATTAAGACTATGGCGCTTACTGAAGAGTGCAGTTCAATGGTGATGAGCAAGATGCCCAAAAAGATCAGGGATCCTGGGAGCTTCACCCTCCCCATACAAATTGGTTAAAGTGATATTTATCGGGCCTTGAGAGACTTGGGGGCGAGCATCAATTTCATGCCTCTTTTATTGTTTAAGATTCTTGGGTTGGGGAAGCCAAGGCCTTCCTCAGTTGTACTATAGATGGTGGACAGAGCCAAAGTTGTCCCCGAAGAAATCATTGAGGAAGTTCTAATCAAGGTTGGTAAATTAATTATTCCTGCTGACTTTATTGTTCTTGATTATGATGCAGATGAAAGGGTACCAATCATATTGGGACATCCATTCTTGGACACCGGTGGATCACTGATTGATGTGAGAGAAGGCACACTCAAGATGAGACTGAATGATGAAGAGGTGGTCTTCAGAGTGTACACAACACTAAACACACCCTACACTACAAGGATCTATGCATGATCACAGCTATGGAAGTGGATGAGTGTGGGGTGGAGAAGAGCATACCTCTAATTACCTCTTAGGACTCTTTCATTGAGTTTCCCAAAGTGCTAAAAGAGCCTGAACCTGAAGGACCTAAATGAAATACTGAAAAGGTAGGTGTGCGAAAGGCCCTAGACCTCGAGCGTGAGCACCCAAGAGGTCAGAAAAGAAGAAGAAGATGGGCCCCAAGTAGGAGGAAGAGGATGAGAGAATGAGACTAAAAGTCGTGACGTGAGTCATACCACGACATTAAATCAGGTGTTTCTTGGGAGGCAACCCAAGTTAAGGTAGTATCTTTTTTTTTTTGTTTTTTCTTAGTATCAACTTTGGTTTTTGTTTTGTGTTTCAACAAGTTAAAGGAAAGTCTGAGTACCTAAAATCTTTGCTAAGAAGCATGGAACACACTAAGTGTGGGGTCCTTCAGACCCCTTTGATGGACATGATGCTACTAGCTAGGCCTAGAGGCCTCAGGGAGTATTTCTAACTTTATATCTAATTGATACTTTGGGGACAAAGTATGGTTTTAAGTGTAGGGTGGGAATCTTTCGATTTGTTTAGGGTGAAGTGCGCTATAGTATTTCTATTTTTATTTATTTGCAAGTTGTTGATTAAATTGAAAAAAATACAAAAAGATTTTGTCTTTGTTTGTTTATTGTTTTTGTGTTTGGTCTATTTGGTTTTTTTTAGGGGAAAGCCCTTTGAACCCAGTATCCTTTTTGATTTTTAGGAGTAAATTTAAAATTTCTCTCATTACGAATAAATAGAGATGCTCTTTCTAGGTACTACACATGATCACTTGCGCAAGTTGGTGTTTAATTCTATGGCATGATTTGAAAATTTGAATGACTACTGTGAGATACCTAGGCTCTTTTATTTGACTCTTATTGGCTTAAATTCGAATTCATTCAATTACTGGGTTGAGACTCTAGAGGTAGCCTTCTTGATTTGAACATGTGCCCAGTGTGAAGTGATTTCATATTGTATTTTGGTGTCTAGAACTTGCCCCGTGTGTTTGCAAAGCGAAATAAAGAATGTTGAGTTTAGGAGATGATATAGGCATTTCTTTGATAGCCATGTTTTATACCCTCTTTATCTACCCCTTGTGCATGACCTTAGCTAGCCCCATCGAGCCTTTAGCCTATTCTTTGTTAGCTCATGTATAGCTTTTCCATTTCTTTCAATTGCCCACAATTTGATCAAAAACTCCTAAGCGCTTTAGTTAAAAAATTAAGATGTTAAGGATTGTAAGATTGAGGAAGGAAAAGTAAAGTGAAGCCCCAAGGAAATAGCTTTTGATGTGTTGAAAAGACTTATATGTTGTGGTAGGGAGTAATGAAATGAAAATAGAAATTGATCTAACGAAGTGATTTATGTGTTGATAGCTCTCTACTAAAGATGTGTAAGCTAACTTGTAAATATGGGGCAAAACAAATAGACTTGGGAAGATAATATTGGTGTAATAATAAGTTGGTTAGAGATGAGCTCAATGTAATGTGTGATGTACTAAAGAGCTTAGGGAAGATAGTCACTATTCTAATCAATTAGTTCCTACTCGTCCCTTAGCCTACATTACAACCAATAAAGACCTACTTGATCTTGAGCTTTGACATTCTGACATTAGTGGAGTACTACACTACGGGCAAGCCTATGGTTCATCTTATGTGACATGTGAATTCTTTGTGAGAGTGAGCAAAATTTGATTCTTACACCAATTCTTATGATATGTGTGAGTGAATATCAGTAACTCTCTTGTAGTGAGGGCGCTTGTTTGATGATAGATAGGTGGATTATATGATCTCTTTGTTGAGTATTATGCATGAGTTTGCCAACTAAGTAGAGTCAATTCTTGAGGCTAGGAAGTGTTGCAGTAGTATTCATGTGATTCTAGTTGTAATATGGCATGCCAAATGTAGAACTTGCTATTCATGTGGTCGTTGTAGTTCTTGCATGAGTGTCTTAGTTTTAGTATAGATGTTGGAGTATTCCTTATGTGTGATTTGTGTATAGAGTTGTTCGAGGACGAACAATGCTTTAAGTGTGGGGTGGTGATCATAGGCATATTTATACACCTAAGTGTCATCGTCCATGCACGTTTAGCTTAGTTTTAAGGATAACTTGAGGAACTAGTGAGGTATATAGTGTTTAAAGGGTGTACTTTGTGGCTAACATAATTGTTTATAGTGTTTAGGGCGCTTTTGGAACAAGTAATGAGTCAAAATGATCAAATAGAGTTTAAACGAGGAAACTAGTGTTGCTAGCTTGAGCTATGCCTATTCTAGTTTACTTTGATGAGATTTATTGTGTTATATGGATGTATTTGTGTTGTGAGTTGTTGCCTTTGGAGGAACTATGGAATCATATTTAAGCCTACAAACATGCTACAAACCATTGGGACACTAACAAGAAGGAAAGATTGCGTTGGAGGCAAAAATGGGGAGCCAAGAAACACCACTGTGCCATGAAGGCTAAGCTCCGCTATAGGCAGCATGACACGGAGGTGGAGCAGCTTTGAAGCTTCCAAATTCCAGTGGCCAGGCGCGTTTTGGGCATGACACGGAGGCTGCTAGGCGCGATGAGCAGCGTGACACGCTGCCTAGCCTCCGCGATAGGCAGGGTGTCACGGACCCTGTCCCCGACGGGTTCAACTTGTCCTACACTATAAATAGGACACCTAGTTTCAATTTTACATATACTTGGACATCTTTGGATTGCAAAAGGCTAATTTAGGGTTCTTATTCTCTTCTTTTTCTTTACTTAATTCTTGTATGAACTACATCAATTTTGTAATTGCAAATTAGATTATGAGTAGCTAAACACCCTCTTTCTAGGATTCAGGCCACAACATGGTTATTTTATTATGGTTTGATTGTTGGTTTAATTTTTTATCTTGTCATGTGATTGTTCTTACGTTCTTCTTTTAACTATTCTAAGGCATCATGAACTTTAGGATAAATCCAAGTCTCAAAATGAATTGACCATAGGAGTTAAGAGACAGAATGAAGAACATAGGAGGTGTGGATCATATTATTTGTTGTTAGTTAGAAATTGTAAAGTATGATTTGCGGTTAGGATAGAACTATACCTAAATGCCGCACTTGGTTAATAAAACGGGAAAGTAGTTGAATGCATCTGAAGTAAAGACTCACATCCCCACTCAATGATGTAGTTGTGAGATTACTTTGGGTAGATGACTTAGAGGATGACCATTCCCGGGTTATAATATCAACCTCATAGATCAACGATTATGATAAACAACAATACCGGCCATAAAGCATAGTTAAGCATAAATGTTTAGTGAACGCTTCAACCCTGGAACTCTCCATATATTTTTTACAATCCGAATTTCACATCGTCGTTAGTTCTAGTAATTAGCTTATAAAAATAAATCTCAAACTCTTGGTTACATATCGCATTTTTTAAATTTCAATAGTAATACGTGAGTTGGATCATTTGCTAAACACCAAGTCCTTGTGGGATCGATATTCATCTCTCAAGAGCCACCGTATTACTTGCATAACCACGTACACTTGCATGTGCAGTTAGGATGCAACACCTAGCCAGTGCTTGGACTAGCTAGTACTGGGCCTATGCATTCGCCTGTGCCGCCCGCATACGCATGGCCACATAGGCAGCGCCATGGCCGCGTAGGCATGGCATCATCTGGCAGCATTTATAAAACCCCTGTTCTCCAATTCATTTTCCAACTTTACTAGGGCGATTTCTCCATTGCTAAATCACTTAAAACCTCCCTTTTCCACCATTGTTCATCCCAACTGATTGGAGGGTAATATTCTGATGATCCTTGCACGTTTATTGACTTCAAAATTGGGTAAGTTCCTCGTTAATATCCATTTACTACCTTGATTTTCCCTTTTCAATTCTTGCATTGAGGGGATGTTTTGAGCCCTTTGTATGGTCCGAATTTGCTCAAATTTTGAGCATTTTCTCTGGGAATGTGGGAACACCTTGGTATTTTTCATTTCTAGTTTTGGGTTATGGGGTCCACGGGCCCACTTGTGACCCAATTTTTGACCCAGTTATGTTTATAGCAATATGGGTATCGTTGGCTTTATTTTGATGCCTAGATTATTGTGTTGATAGTGTTTTCATGATTTAGAGCTTCTCAGAGCAGTTCGAGCTTTGACGACATCGTCCTCACAACTAGTCGTCGGATAACAAGTAGGTATGGCTTTCTCTACCCAGACTCTGCATATATAAGATATAACTTTATTAATTAGTATCCTTGAGGTGGTTATTATAGGTTGGTACCCCAGACCTTGTCCGTCTCTTCTTTTTGATTTATTTATACGTTGCTTGTAGTATTTAATGTAGTGTTGCTATATTACCCTTGTGGCCCATGTGGCCTTGGTATAAGACTCTGGACTATAGATCGTGGGTTATTTAGGAATGTCCGCAAGTCCCGGACATCATGATATTTCTTTAGGCTGGTTATCTGCACTGTAGAACCGATTTTGCCTGTGCAGGGCCGATAGGAATATTTGTGAGCCATTTTGGGCTAATCTATTATTTGCGATCATATCATTAATGCAAGGGATTTTCTGCATATTTTACTACTGTTTTGGCTTCGAACCTACTATAATCGGTTTCCTAAACTTTGCATGGCTCGCGAGGACCATTTTCAGTACGAATGATTATAAAAAGGGAATTTGGAAATGATTAATGAAACCTCTTGGAGTAGAGAGGATATTGCGATGGCTTTATCACCAGTTTTCACACTGATACTAGACTCGATGAGGCCGTGCGCTAGATATGTGTTACTATGTATTTAGACCCGAATATGCTTCGGGAACCCTTTGACGGGGTTTTGAGATTAATACTACTACTTTAGACCCAGATCGAATCCGGGCATGTACTATGAAGTTTCGATTATTGAGCTATATATATTGAGAGTTGCATTTTTAGTATGTGGTCTATGAGTAGATCTCCATGGACCCCGTCCTTCCTAGCCAATGGCTACGGGCTGATGAGTATGCCAGGAGAAGGGGTATACGACAGAGTTAAGGTATACAGGTCGCGTCCTTCCATGGATCCTTCCTCTATTGGTCCTTCTAGGTACCGTAGGGGGTAACATACAACACTACTATAACACCTGGTTCTATCATATCATCGTCATCATGCATATTGTATTTGGATTCCTACCTTGTTTTTTGTGTGATCAGTGTACGCTCCAGTTGTATGGGTAGCCAGAGGATTTATTTTCACTTTAATGTGTTCCTCGATTGTATGGGCTGCCGTTGGGCTGTAGGTAGATTATATTATTCCTTTCATACTGTAGATCTTGCTATGGCCTTTGGGTATTGACGGATTAGTAGTTTCTAGCTTGTTGAGGCCCTGGTTGTTTGGACTATGATTACTGAGGGGCTAGTGGGTCCTATATTATTGAGGCACTATTTTTTGGCCATCTGAGTGGTTGTGGGTTATCGTGGTTAATTGATTCCCTTCTTTCTCTTGTTAACTTGAGGTTACCGGTACACCGCTCTTCTCTTTAAACTCGTACACCGCCCTTCTCTTTAAACTCTCTCTTTATATATACTGTTGTTGCAAGTATTCAAGGTGCATTCTTCTTTCTTTCACTTGTATATCTGTGTTATGTATATATTCTGTGCTAGCATTGTATGCTTATAACTCTTGGTTGACTATTCTCCATGCTAGTTTCCATGTGCTTTCTCTATTGCTTTGGTGACTATTTTCATGCTATCTGCTACTTACTATTTTTATATCTTATATGCGCTCAGTCGGCCGATGATGCCTACTGGGTACTTGTTGCTTAGCAATTGGTGCTCATACTACACTCATACATCTTTTGGTGCAGATATTAGTGTGAGCTTTCATTGTTGATCGTGTGGAGACTCATGCAACTTTTGGATATTCGAGAATAGGGTGAGCGCCTGACGACTGGGGCTTGACCACATCTCATCTTTTGTCACTG
The DNA here is from genome assembly GCA_003996215.1 of Jaltomata sinuosa. Classification (NCBI taxonomy): domain Eukaryota; kingdom Viridiplantae; phylum Streptophyta; class Magnoliopsida; order Solanales; family Solanaceae; genus Jaltomata; species Jaltomata sinuosa. The sequence continues at coordinate 50,146 of QJPP01001998.1, read as the reverse complement.
TTACTCTTTGTACTTTCAAAGACAGTTTTATATTCTATTTTGTTACTTCTAGCACTTGTATTTTATTAGAAGCTTCTATACTATCGATACCAAGTCTTGGGGTTGGTGTAGTTTCCTTGTTTATATATTTCAGGTTGTTGCTTCTGCTTTGTTCTATCTATATATTTTGCTTCCGCTTATTTCTGTTTATTGTGCGTATTGGTTAGGTAGTATCTCATTACTAACCATTCCAAGCTACGGGAATTGGTTCTCCTACTGGGGGGTTATAGGTGCTATCATGACCTGAAATATTAGGTCGTTACATCACGTCCTCATTTTTTGGGGGCGCTGCATTTATGCTTGCAGGTTAATAGGTAGATAGGGGTCCTTGTTGCATTTGGTCGAGTTCAACGCAGAGTTAGTACTCTCTATTCTTTGCAGAGTTGTTGATTCTAGAGTCTTATATGACTTTGTATAGGTAACAGGTACGTCGGGGTCCTGTCCCAACTAGTGGTTAGCGATTCATTATATTAGAGACTTGTAGACATCTATTGTGGGTTTTGTAAGTCTTTTGTGGCCTTTATTGGCCATATCATTAGTTGTGGTATTCATATAGTGGAATGGACGACCTTGTATTATGTTTTGTTATATTCGAGTTTGTTTCTTTTGGTTTGTCTTGGCCTTAACAGCCCGTATGTGTTGTTTGGTTTGCTCGGTCAAATGGGGTACTGGGTGCCAAGCACGCCTCTAGTGTTGAAGGTGTGATAAACTTGGTATTAGAGCAATATTGAGTCCTAGAAACTCTATAAGTCGTGTCTTGTAGAGTCTTTCATATGGGTGTGTTTTGCATCACACTTATAATAAGAAGGCTACAAGACATTTAGGATTGATTACCACTCTTTCATCTTTCAGATCTTGGAATAGAGCTGAGTCCTTAAGAGTTGAGTTATCAAAATCATGCGATAGAAGTTTACGATCGTCAGACTTCAGCAGATCTTATGCAAAGGTCGATTTTGAATCGAGGCATCATATCATTTTTGAGGATAAGGTTTTTTTGCATTTAGGTAAGTTTCAGTTCCTGTTATGAATTTGTGTCGTCGATGGCTGTGTAGGGCCGATTGAGTTTCTAATAGCTCCTATTATCCTTGTGAGGCATGTAGCCTTTTTTGGGGTTGTTTTGCAGGTGTGGTGTATTCTGATGTATAAGGGAGGTTCTGCCAAAAAATAAAGAAGGTTCTAGATTTACTGGTGCGTTCTTTTTCATATTTGAGGATAACTATTCTTAAGAGGGGAATAATGTAATATCTCGGGTGTTTAATGTTGTCCTTCGTCCCGTAGCAAAGGCTTATGAGCTTAAACTTGAGAGTTTTATTAACACTGCACGTGATTTGGGAACATTTCATTTAAATTAGAATTTGAAAAAAATATTTTTATTGTCCTTCAAAAATGTCTTAATAATTTAAGAAAAATTCTTAAGTTACGATATATTTATGTATGTATTCATTTTATATGATTTTTATAATTTATTAATATTTTAACAGAGATAGTAAGTCTAGTTATATCGAAAAATAATTATTACAAGAGGTAAATTTTATTCAAAATAATTTTTTATTAATTGTGATATATTCAAAAAGTTATATAAATTTTACCATGAATGTTCTCACTACCCCAGTTCATATGTAATGGGGTAAAATGAATTAATATTGTGTGACTTTACACGTGGGCCTATGGATTTATAAAATCTTATATTTTATGTGAATCACCACTATTTATGTGGATTTATAACATCTGTTAGTAGTATGCTATTTATATCAATTGACTTAATTAAATGCTTTGTCCATTTTTCAGTTTATCTACCACAATATACAAATATATATCTTATATTTTTACAAAGATGTCTTGGATATTTTAATTTTTATTTCAAAGAAGGTTTATGTAGTTGTTGTAGCTTGTACGTAGAGGACAAATTTAGTAAGAAAAATATGTTGACGCTATATTTGATCCTCAAAAGAAAATTAATTTATCTACATCAAGTTATTCGACCTCAAATTTGAGGTATGTAAAGGCTATTCCTTTCTTTTTGGCACGATTCTATAAGATTTGTGATTTTCAGATTGATTTCCAGGTCTAGCGCATTTTGAAGAGTTGATTGTTAGATATCTCTAAATTAATGTTGGAATTCCTTATTGTTAATAACTCTTATTCGGTGATATCAGTTTCGTGCAAAGTAGGAAGTAGGAGATGGCGTATATATTATTGTGATATTGGATTGTGTTGAGGGTTATGGTTAGTTATTTTGCGTGGCGTAAGCTATGGATATACGTGGTTGATTGGTCATATGTCATAGGTCGTAGAGTTCGTGTGATGGTCTTGTTGTGGGCTATTTTGTTATGCTTATATATAGTCAAATGTTTTGCTGCATATTGTGGTTTATATTGCCTTTAGGGCTTTGCAAGAACCTGTAAGGCCATGCTAATTTTTGACAATGTCGAACCCTTGGCTTTGGAAGCACCTGTAAGACCGTTACTATTTCCGGCAAGGTTGAGGTTGTGACCTTCGTTAGCCTGTAAGGCCGTGACTTTTCATGCAGGATGGGACTTGTGAATTTCTTTGCATTATGTTGTATTCATATCATGCACATTTTTTGGTTAGATGTATGCTGAGTTACTAAGGCAATGTGTAACCGAGGTTGTGGTTGTTGTGAGCCCCAGAGTAGGGGCAGGTAAGATAGTGTTAGACTGACATTGTTTATGTGCAGGTTGTGACTGAGATGTTGGTATTGTTTCTATATCAACCTCTATAGTATTGTGGTTTCAGTTTCTATTATAATATTTCCGTTATTTTTTTGTCTTACATAGTAGGTACATTGTTATGTATTGACGTCCCCATTAAATGGGGACACTGCATTCAAGCGTACAAGTTATTAGTCCTCATTGCGTATGGTCGAGTTCAGTGGATAGTTGGTACCTTTGTTCTTTTTAGAGTTTTTGAGTCTGGAGGATTATTTGGATTTGTATAGGTAATGGGTACGTCGGGGCCCTGTCTTAATTAGTGGTTAGCGGTTCTTCATCTTATAGTCTTGTAGATATCTATTATAGGTCTTGTAAGTCGGTTGGGCCTTGATTGGCCGTGTCATTAGTTGTGGTATTAAGATATTGACCTTGATGGCATTGTATTATATTTTGTTATAATCGAATTTTTTTTCGTTGCATTTATTTTTGTTTGGATTTGCCTTAACGACCTGTACGTGTTGTTTGGTTTGGTTTCATTTTGTTCATCACTCGGTCAAGTGGGGAACCGGGTGCCAGCCACGCCTTCCCGGGTTTTGGGCGTGACACCAAGGCCTATTTTATCTTTTAGGAAACAAAGAATTCTTTGAGCGACCTTTAAGTGTGTGGAGGTAGGAGCTTCCATGAAGCCTTACTACTACTCCAACTGCATAGAGTATATCTAACCTCGTACAGGTCAAGTACCTCACACTTTCCACAAGACTTTTGAACAATGTGGAGGCAACATTTTCTCCATCATCAAACATTAACAATTTTGTTCCACTCTACATAGGGCGTTCATGGGGTTGAAATCAAATATGTTGAACTTCTTCAAAATCTCTTTTGCATAGTTTTCTTAAGATATGAAGATGTTTTTGTCCATTTGCTTCACTTCTAGGCCCAAGTAATATGACATGAGTCTTATGTCCATCATCTCAAACTCAAGAAACATAGCTTTATTGAAAGCTTCAAACAAACTTGTGTTATTACTCGTCAAAATAAGATCATCAACATAAAGACAAATAAGTAGAATAACTCCATTAGTATGAACTTTAGTGTAAAGAGCATATTCATGGCGACAACGAGTATACCCATGGAGCTTTTTCAATCCATATAAAGATTTCTTCAACCTCAACACCATTTCTTCATAATATTTTACCATAAAATCCAATGGTTGCTCAACATAGACTTCCACTTTAATATAACTATTCAAGAATGCCAATTTGACATTTACTTGATGGATTTTTCACTTCATTTGTGCCTCAAAACAGATCAGCAAATGGGTCGTCTCCATACGGGCAACATGTATATAGGCTTCCTTATATTCTATGTCATGCCTTTGCTTATAGCCTTTATCGACAAGTCCTTTTTTTTTATCCTTCTACCTCTTCATGAGCATTCTTCTTTGTCGTGTATACCCATTTGACTCTTATTGCTTGGGAAGAGTTGTTAATTTCTGAGTATTGTTCTTTTTTATTGATTTGATATCCTTCTCCATGTCTTTTTTCCTTCTTTTGTTCATAAAATCTTCATCAAAATTCATTGGTTCACTATCAGCAAAGAAACAATACAAAAAATCAAAATTAGTAACTTCATTTGTATCATCATAGATCTCTTGGATACTCATCATCCTCTATGGCCTTTCACTTGAACTCTCTCGAGTAGAAGTAGATGAAATATTTGTTAGATAAAGAGGTGCGGTTGCATCTTGTGCAGGTGCCATGGTCTCCTGTTCATTATTATCTCTAAGGTATAGAAGAAAGTCATATGTCCTTTCTTTTCGAGCCTCCCAATTCCATGTCGCTTCTTCATCAAATTTAACATCACGACTCACCATCACTTTATTGTTGCATGGGTTGTATATCCAGTAGCTTTTTGAACTCATGTAATAGCCAAGAAACACATACTTGACACTTTGATCATCAAGTTTTATTCTCCCTTAATGTCACTTATTAGCATAGGCCATGCTCCCAAAACTCTCAAGTACATGAACTTGTCTTTATTCTGCTCCATGCTTCTTGAGGGGTTTGATCTCTAACATTTTTTTAGGAGACCTATTTCTTAAATAAACTGCACAAGGAACAACCTCGACCAAAAATTCTTTTGGTAGTTTTTTAGCTTTTAACATAAATCTAGCCATATTTAGGTTGTTCTATTCTTTCTCTCTGCAACTCTATTTTGTTGGGGTGAGTAACGTACTATTACTGGGTGACAAATTCTATGAGATTGACAAAATTCATTAAGTTATTTTGAAGTTAACTCGCCTTCTTTATTGTACTATGAAGATTTTATTTCATAGTCACTCTCTTTTTCTACAAGTTCATTGAAATTTTTAAATGCAAAAAAAGCTTCTGATTTTGCTTCAAGAAATATATCAAAGTCTTTCTACTAAAATCATCAAGAAAGATTATGAAGTATTTACTTTTACCAAAAGAAGGTGGATTGATTGGACCACTCACATCAATGTGAACAAGATGGAATGGCTTGGTTGCTCTTGACATGGCCTCTTTCAAAATAACTCATTCTTGCATGTTTTTCAAGAAGACATGATTCACACAATTAATTGGGATAATTTATTGAAGGAATACCATGCACCATGTTCTTTTCTCCCATTAATTTGAGAGATTCAAAAATAAAGTGCCCAAATCACATATGTCAACACCATGATTCATCTTGCACATTGGTCTTCAAGCACTTTGCATCAGTTGTTTTAAGATTCACAGAAAATCTATTTTTTCCATACGCACTTTGACGATTAATTTTCCACTTGAATCTCTAAGCCAAAAATGCATATTTTTCATATGAATATTCTTTTTCAAGAAGCTAGCCCAAGCTCAAACTATTATTCTTATATATGGCACATATAAACTTCTTTAATCAACTTGTCGCTACCATCTTTCGATGAGATTAATTTTGTACATTTTCCTTTGATTTGTACCTTTTAAGTGTATCCAAAGGACACATTGCCTATCACCTTGTTAGTGAGTTTCACAATCTTAACTTAGTCTATTATCAAGATACCATAAACCACAATCATCCTTATCTTCTTCTTTGATTGCCAATAAAAATATTGACTCATCTTCTTCTTTCTTGACATAAACAAGGTTAGCTTTCTTTTAAACATTACTATCGTGCCCCGAGTCAACACCCATGGCGTGGCCAAACTTCAAAGCCATGAGTGGACCAAGCGAGCTCTTGACCTGGCTTACTACTATGTTGGATCTTCAAATATTACATATGCAGAAGCTAGAAATGCAATGGACCTGCACAATTTTTATGACATGATTCTCAAATAATATGATTATGAGAATACTGAAATAGTCCAACTGTTTCAAACATATAATATTGCAACTCACTATTTAGTATATGAAGCCTCTAATACTAAAGTAAATGATTCACCGGGACAAGATCCGCAACAACCTAGAGGACTACTAAAAAACCCTATCATCTACTAATGAGCTAAATAAACCAGAGTCCTCCGAAAGCAAGGAGGGCTCACCAAAGTTGTATGAATAGAACCCTACTGGTGCATCTGTTGTCGCTATCAAACACCTGAATCTGCATCATATAAATATGCAGCACCAAATGGCATCAGTGCACGAAAATGTACAATATGTAAATAGCTGAATGAAACAAATAGGCAAGAACTGAAATACTAACTGAAAGAGTAAAACTGAATGATGGTCTGAATCATGCTAAATGATGTAGTAAAACACAAGTATGAAGATGTGAAATCTATAAAGCATTATTGAGAGTTTATATTCAAATAAATAGTTTTTGAAAACATCATAGTTTTTGTTGGGAATTTCTCTTAACTGACAAATATCACACGAGCATATGATGTCCAACCTCTAGCTCGGTTGAAAGACTTATCCCGTACCTTGAATGGGTAGGGAACTAAACTGAGCTATGGATCCATATCTAAGCCACTTTAAGTCTAACTGAGTAATCGACCAAATCAACGGTACAATCCTATGCTATGCTAGCAATATAGTTTCTAGGGATTGAGTTATCTGGACCCTTACCCATCTCGGTGCAAAAAAGTACTCCCAAAATAATGATCATGGAAAAAAATGCCTATCTAAGGCAACTGAAAATCTTTTGTGGAACTTCTAGCTTTAAGTCATTGTATAAATAATATAACTAGTGATCCTGGTGCTCAACTAACTGAAAATGTTGTTGGTGAGCCTCTATGCTAAAAACTGCTTTTCTAAAACACCTTTTAACTGTCTTTCTGAAATCATGCTCTAATAGCTACAATTAATTATGCTAAAACTCTTTTATGAAACACCTTTCTAATGTTCTGAAACTACTTCTTTTATGATAGAAAACAAATGCAATATAGTTGATATAACCATGCTTTCAAACATCACTTTTCTGCTAAGAAGGGGGTTATGGGGTAGGATTAAATGAACCATAATTGATCATGAGGGATAGGGTTATCAACACATATAATACAAGAGTAAAATTGAATAACTCAAAGTATAGGGAAAGAATCAAAATCACATACTTTGGGCAAAATCCTTAGTTTTAATTTCTTATGAAACTAAAGACTGGAAGATGTAGGTCCTGAGGAAGAAAAGAGTTCCTCACTATGATAGCCTTACATACCTTGTAGAAGAATATTCCTGGGAAAAAGCCTTGAAGAAATCTTCTTGCTTGAGCTTCTGTGCTCTTGCTAGCTTGAAACCCTAGGTTGAATGACTTAGAGCATGAGAGCTAATCCTCTGATATTTATTGACTAAAATAAACTAAAGGACCCCATTTGGGTGTTTAATTAAGGCGGGGAAAGTCCCTAAGGTGACGAAAGCAAAAAACTACCCCCCAACTTAACTCATTAAAACATGTAGGAAAAATTGTCGGAGGGCTCACCTCACGGGCTGTGAGGTACTCCATGGACCTTGGGTTGGACCATCAGTTTGTGCCAGAGACTTTAAAGTCACTGGTTTGATCTTACAATGGGGCTCACAGACCATGGGATGTATAACAAGTTGTGACCTAGGTCGTGGTGTCTAAGCTTGGTTGAAAGGTCCTCTGGACCAAACCCACAGTTGCTCTCACGACTCATAGGCCTTCCCACAGCTCGTGGCTAACCCGTGGAGTTCAAAGAAAGTTTAAGGATCACTGGAGAGTTCCCACGATAGGTCTCATGGCTCATGGGCCTAGTCATGGAACCTAAAAATTGCAGAATATCAACCTATGTGTTAGTCTAGATGTCGGTTTGAGATATAAGGTGTCACAATATCCCCCTCTTGGGATCATTTGTCCTTGAATAAAGTTCAAACCATATAGAATTGACAACAACAAAATAACTCGAATACAACTCCTGAACTGAACTTAGTAAAAGGATCATAAACGCAATTGTAAAGACCCAGACATGAATAAAAATTCCATAACTAAGAACACTCAAATATGAAGTACAAGTACTAAATCTGAACTAAGAGAAAGACAATTACCTTCAACACCTTCTTCCTTAGGAGTGAAAATATGAGGGTATCTAACCTTCATATCCCCTTTGCCTTCCCATGTAGCCTTCTCAACAAAATGGTTCCTCTAGAAGACTTTGACTGAAGCTACCTCCTTGTTTCTCAACTTGCAAACCTGATGATCAAGAATCTGAACTGGAATCTCTTCATAAGACAAACTATCCTTTACCCTAACAACCTTTGTAGGCAAAAGGAGTGAAGGGTCACCCACACACTTCTTATGCATAGAAATATGGAAAATCAGATAAACTGTTGCTAATTTTACGGGTAGCTCCAATTCATAAGCTACTTTACCAGCCCTCTTTGAAATATGGTATGGTCCAATATAGTGGGGATAAAGATTCTCTTTCTTTTCAAACATCATAACACATTTTATGGGCAAAACTTTCAAATACATAAAGTCATCGACCCCAAGCTCTAGGTCTCTATGCCTAAATTCAGTATAAGACTTCTGGTGACTCTGAGCAGTCTTCAACCTTTCATGAATGGTCTTAACCTCTCTACAACCTAATATACTAGGTCTAGCCCTATCAAATCTGTTTCTTCATCTTCAAGCCAACCAATTTTGGGGACCTACATCTTCATCCATAAAGAGCTTTATAAGGAGCCATCTGCATACCAGAATGATAGTTGTTATTGTATGCGAACTCAATAAGAGGCAAGTAGTAATCTCAATTACCCTTGAAGTCAATAGAATAGTCTCTTAACATATTCTCTAAGGTATAGATGGTATGCTCTGCTTAACCATCTGTTTACGGATGAAAAGTAGTGCTAAGGTTCACCGTCAAATCTAAACCTCTCTGAAATGATTTCCAAAACTGGGTGGTAAACTAAGCACACCTATCAGAGATGATGGATAATGTGACTCTATGAAGTCTGACTACTTCACGAATGTACAACCTGGCATAGTCTTCAGCTGAATCTGTAGTTTTCACTGCTAGGAAATAAGCTGACTTGATCATTCTATCTATGATAACCCAAATTTAATCTTGTTGGTGATGAGATTGTGGTAGACCTATGATTAAGTCCATGTTGATCATCTCCAATTCCACTCTGGGAGGGCTATGTTCTGAGCCATGCTACATGGCCTCTGGTAGTCAACTTTAACTTGCTGATAATTTGGGCACCTAGCAATAAAGTCCCTATTATCACTCTTCATACCATTTCACCAATAAACTTCCCTTAAGTCATGGTACCTATTTGTGGAACCTCGATGGATAGAATACCTAGAGTTGTGTGCTTCTATTATGATCCTTCTTCTATGACCATCAATATCTGGAACATATAATCTATTTTGATACCTTAAGAAATCATCTCCCTCTTGTGTGAAAACTAACACTTTCTTCGTGAGCACATCCTTCTTAAGTTGGAGAAAGGTGGGGTCATTGTTCTACTTTTCTTTGACTTCTACTACCAAAGATACTTCTACTCCATTCTGAAATAGTACACCACCCTCATCAGAGTCTACAAGGCAAACTCCCAAGTGTGTAAGTCTATGCACTTCTTTAGCCATCAATTTCTTACCATCCTTTACATGAGCTGTACTTTCCATAAATAACCTACTAAGAGGATCAGCAACCACATTAGCTTTACCTGTATGGTAGAGAATACTCATGTCATAGTCCTTAAGCAAATTAAGCCATCTCCTCTTCCTGAGGTTCAGTTCTTCCTGGCTGAAAATATACTGAAGACTCTTGTGATCTGTAAACACATCAAAATGCAAACTATAGAGGTAATGATGCCAAATATTCAATGCAAACACTACAACTGCCAACTCAAGGTCATGAGTCGGGTAATTCTTTTCATGATTTTATGTTGCCTGGAAACGTAAGTTATCACCTTACCATTTTGCATCAACACAAACCCAATGGCCACTATGTATGAATTGCAATACACAAAACACCCTTTGTAACCTCTGGTAGGATCAATACTAGAGCAGTAGTTAAACAAATCTTCAACTCCTGAAAGCTTTTCTCACAATCTTCAGACTATTGAAACTTTGCATTTTTTTGAGTAAAACTTAGTCAACGGGGTGGCTAATAAATGAGAACCCCTTTACAAACATCCTATAATATCCAGCCAAACCCAAGACACTTCTAATGTCCGTCAGAGTTGTGGGTTTGGTCAACTCTCCACTGCCTCTATTTTCAGGAAGTTAACCTCAATACCTTTGCTGGAGACTATGAGGCCTAAGATCGCCACAGATTTTAACTAAAACTCACACTTGGAGAACTTGGTGAACAATTAACGTTCTCTATTGTTCTGAAGGACTATTTAGAGGTGATTATCATGATCCTCTTTACTTCTGGAGTATATTAGGATGTCCTCTATGAACACAATGATGAACATGCCTAATTATTGCTTAAACACTCTATTCATGAGATCCATGAATATTGCAAAAGCATTAGTCAAACTAAAGGACATGACAAAGAATTTGAAGTGAACTTAATGGGTCCTGAATGTTGTCTTTGGGATGTCACCTACTCTGACTTTCAACTGATGATAGCCTTACCTGAGGTCTATCTTAGAGAAACAAGTGGCACCCTCATATTGGTTGAATAGGTCATCAATTCTTGGAAGGGGATACTTATTCTTTATGGTGACCTTGTTGAACTGGTGATAATCAATACACATTCTAAGGAAACCATTTTTCTATCACATGAAAAGAACTAGAGCACCCCAAGAATTGATACTCGGGTGAATGAAACATTTATCAAGAAGATCTTTTAACTGATCCTTTTACTCTTTTAACTCTTCTGGAGCTAGTCTATATGGAAGAATAGTGATAGGCTAAGTGTCAGGAGGGACGTCTATTCAGAGTCTACTTTCCTATCTATAGGGACTCCGAGAAGATAATCTATAAAGGCATCTGAGAACTCATTTACATCTGGTACTGACTGAAGGGGTGGTGTCCCAGCATTGGACTCTCTAACTCTCACTAAGTGATAAATACACCCCTTAGAAACTAAATTTTTAGCCTTAAGGTATGAAATAAACTTACCCTTAGGCACAACTAGGCTACCCTCCAAAACTAAGAAAGATGCACATAGGAATTCAAACTTCACTACTTAAGTTCTACAATCGACCGAGACATAAAAATAATATAGCTAGTCCATGCCTAGAATGATGTAAAAATCCACCTTATCTAGCTCGACTAGGTCAACTGTGGTGTCTTTTTTGTGGACTAAAATAGTGCAGTTTTGATAGACTCTTTTTGCCATTACTGACCCACCAACAGGAGTGGAAACACTAAAAGGTTCTAAGAGTTGTTCGAGACAAATCCCAAACCTAACTCCTATATAAGGGGTGACAAAAGACAAGGTAGTGTCTGTATCAAGTAAGGCATACACATCTATGGAGAAGACTTTTAACATACCAGTAATATTATCTGGGGAGTTCTCCTGATCCTGGCAGCTACGCATAGCATATAGGAAGTTCTGACCACTACCTGTCCCTGATGTAGTGCCCTTCTGGGCAACTCTGCCGATCAAAGCAGCTGATTTCATAGATCAAGCTCTATTACCCTTGTTTCCCTGCCATGAAGATGGACAATCCTTTAAGAAGTGGCCCTACTGGTAACACCCAAAACATCCATATCTACTTTAGTGACATTCTCCCAAGTGGTTTCTGCTTCATTTTCCACACACTGGATACCAAGGAATTTCCTGAGCCACACTACCTTGAGTCTGAGAACTCTGAGCCCTAAATTTCTGACTATTCTTGAACCTCTGATCATTTCAGTTTCTCGGCGTTGGTGCACTAGCTACTGACTGTGTAGGTCCAAATAACCTCCTCTAAAATAAATTTTTGTTCATGTTCCTATTATTTTGTTGATTGGCCTCATGGCCTTCTAACTTTTCCCTCTTACTCTGGTGTTCCTCTAGATCTTTCTTCTTATCTTCCTCGACTTGCTGAACATACACCATGAGCCTGGAGATGTCCATGTCATTTTTCAACCAAGCGTCCTTGCCTTTCTTTTTTATATGCTTACCTAAACTTGACACATACTTTCTCATCTTAACCTTTTCAGTACCATTTTTGGAGCATACCAGAATAGTTGGGTGAACTTGAGGCCATATTTCCTTACACCTATGTCACACTGGTTCAATTTCACAAACTCATCCGCTTTAGCCTCGATCAATTCCTAGGGGAAGAAATTATCGAAGAAGGCCTGCTCAAAGCTACCCCAAACTGCTGGAGCTGCATTTTTACCATGACCATCCTCCTATTGATCATACCACACATTAGCCACATTCGTGAGCTGATAAGAAACAAGCTCTAATCCTTCTATTTTGGTGGTACGCATCACCTTTAATTTTCATATCTCATCAATGATGTTTAGGGGGTCCTCATTAACCTTGGTCCCTGTGAAAACTGGTGTATTCATCCTGAGGAATTATCTTATTCTTGACCTACCTGACTGCTCAGGATAATTTGAGTTGGTGGATGCTGAGCCTTGGAGGCCTGATTGATCAACAACCAAATGGGTCAGCATCTAAATTACTTCCCTAAACTCTGCCTCAGAGGTAGCAGTACGGGTATGTTTTGGAATTGGTGTCTTGGGGATCCATACTATGGTAGAAGGCACAGGTTGGGCCTTAACACTAGCACCTTGGTCAGTAGAACGAGGTTCATTCATGGTCTAAATCATAGTATGTGGAGGTATATCACTCGCATTGGTTCCAACAGAAACCTCAGTACCTGCGACATTCCTCTGGCTAGCGGTATGCTTTGGAGGCATGACCTGAAATACGTGAAAGCATGAGTTAGGAGGAAATTTCATAGAGTTAAACTCTATAGAACGAATCTCATGTATGAAAGAATAGTAACATTTCCTAACACCCTGTAGCCTTCCATTATAAGTGTGGCATGCTTCACACCTATAAAAAAGGAGTCTACTAGATAAAGCTTCATAGACTCCCCAGGACTCTTGAACTCTGCACTCTGATACTAAGTTTGTCATGCCCTGAGTCTACACCCTGGTCATGGCTGGCACTCAGAGCCATAAGTGGCCTAAGCAAACCCTTGGCTTTGCTTAATACTATGCTGTATGCTCTAATATTATATATTCGGAAGCTATAAATGCAATGGACATGCATAATTTTTACAAGATAAATCTCAAATAATATGAATATGAGAAAACTGAAATAGTGCAACTGTTTCAAACATATGATATTGCAGCTCACTATCTAGTCTATGAAGCCACTAATACTAAGTAAATGGTTTACTGGGACAAGACCTACAACTACCTAGAAGACTACTAAAAATGCCTATCATCTACTAATGACCTAAATAAATTGGAGTACGTCGAAAGCAATATGGGCTCACCAAAGTGGGATGAATAGAACCCCACTGGTGCATCTGCTTTCGATCTAAAAACTTAAATCTGCATCATATAGAGATGCAGTGCCAAATGGCATCAGTATGCATGAATGTACGATATGTAAATAGTTGAATGAGAAAAATAGGCAAGAATTGGAGTACTAACCGAAAGAGTAAAACTGAATGATAATCTAAATCATGCTAACTAATGTAGTAAAACACAAGTATAAAGATGTGAAATTTGTAAAGCATCATTGAGATTTTATATTCAAATGAATAACTGTTGAAAACATCAGTTTTTGGTGGGCGTTTCTCTTAATTAACAAACATCATGTGAGCAGATGACGTCCATCCTCTGGCCTAGTTAGGAGAGCTGTTCTATACCTTGTCGGGGTATGGAACTAAACTGAGTTATGGATCCATATCTTAGCCACTTTAGGGCTAACTGAGGAATTACTCGAATCAACATTATGATCCTATCTTACATTGGCAATGTAGTTTTTAAGGTTTGGGTTATCTAACCCTTACCCATCTCAGTGCTAAATAGTCCTCCCAAAATAATGCTCATGAAAAAAATGCTTATCTAAGATAACTTAAAATCGGTTGTGGAGCTTCTAGCTCAAAATCATTGTATAAATGATATAGCTAGTGAGCTTGGTGCTCCACTAACTGAAAATGTTGCTGAAGAGCCTCTATTCTGAAAGATACTTTTCTAAAACACGTTTTCACTTTCTTTCTGAAATCATGCTCTAATAGCTACAATTGATTATACTGAAACTCTTTTGTGGAACTGTAATGACCCTTGAGGTTATTTTATTTATTTTCATATTTTTTTGAGTTTTGAGATTTTCCACAATGGCTATGGATCGTTTATGGCTTGTCGAGACTAACAGTTCAGTTCTCGAGTAGTTCGTTTGTGTTTTAAGCCTATTTTCCTATTTTGAAATTCTTAAAGTTGAAAGAATTGAATTTGATCAACATTCAGAGTAAATGACCTCGGATAAAAATTTCATCAGTGTCGTTAGCTCTAGAGCGTGTAATTTGGACTAGTGGAACCTTTGGTTTGGGTCCCAAGGATTCCGAACTTGTTTTGGGCTATTAGGTTGCTTTGGGTAAAATGATGGTTTTTGGGCATGGGGCCCTCTTTTCATCGAAATGACCTCCATTGAGAATTTTGTCAATCCCATTGAATCTGGAATGTCATTTTTGATAGGGTAGCATAGTTTATTTGTGTGCACGAGATTTTGGATGAATTTTGATGGTCCATCCGAGAATTTTAGACTTAGTGGAATTTTGCAGGTTTTTGCACCAGCCAGTGCAGCAACACCCAAACCTTTGTGTTCACGAGGGGTTAGCTTCACTCGTGAGGTCTCATATGCGGCGACACCACTGTGTCCACGAAGAAGGGGCTCTAGGTTCCAACTTCCTCTTCTCTTCACCTTCGTGAGAGATCGGCCGCCTGCACAAGCCCACGTACGCAACGCCCTCACCGCGTTCGTGAAGGCTAATGACCTAGCAGCATATAAACATTTCCTCTTCATTTTTAAAACATTTGCAAATGAAAATTCACTATTGTTGAAGCGCTCAAAGCTCAAAAATTAGTGTGGAATCATAAGTAAAACTTGTGGCTATTTATTCCTCGTGCGTAATTATTCTTTCATCTATAAATTGTAAGTTCCAACCTTAATTTCCGTTGAATGCTTCCATTGATAAATTTGGTTTTCTCTTAGAATTTGGGGCTGATTGGCGACATGAATTTGATTTGGATCATGCTTAATTTTTGGGCATGTTATCCTTGTCCCACGAGGGATATAATCCCCAATTTAGTTTTCAAAATTTGTATGCGAGCCCCCACGTGTGATTATTTTCACCTGATTTGTGGCCCAAACTATAAATTCGCAATATGGGTATTCATACTATAATGCATAGATCATCATTTTGATAGTGTGTTAGCAGTCGAAGGCTTTTGAGAAAAGAAAAGCTCTGATCTAGTGGGTACATGCGCGTATGTTCGGCTATCAGGTAGGTTACAGCTTACCTACTTCTAGACTTATTAGCTCACAGGTGGTAATGGTGTGGTATTTTGCTAATTGTTGGTGGGACATTGTGGATTGGATGAACAATTTTATGTGTTTATATTTCTTGCAGCGATTTAGGTGCTTTAGTGTAGAATTGGAGTTGGGATCCTTAGTTTAGGTAACCCTTATTCCTTTAAGGTTTGTCATAGCCGAGATAGTGCCTTTAAGATCGGGAATCGCTTGCCTTAGTTAGCTAGTTTGCTTGTGACGTAGAGGTGGTTGGGTTAGAAATCCTTAGTATAGAACTACTGATAGATTTCGTGGTATGATATGTGCTCGTTAGTCATTTGTATGTTATTGTTACCATTTAGTATGTATATTCCTATTATTGAGTGATTGTAGGCCTTAGGCTAGGAACATTAGATTGGCGGGACTTTAGGTCTGTTTGCCTTATCCATTGCTTATTTTAGTTTGTTATCTACCTTAACTTAGATTGTAATAGTTGTTTGCCTTAGCCTGGATTAGGATAGTTACTGGCCTTATCTTAGATGGGTTAGTTACTTGCATTAGACGGGGGTCCTTTCAGGAGTTCATATTTAGTTTAGCTTTTCTCAGTATTTTCTCTAGAATTGTAACCTTCAGTGGGTCCGTAGACCCTATTTTTTCCTCCATGCAGTTTGATCGGGCGTGTAAGTGATAGTGGACGTAAATATTCATTTATGTTCTTGTATTGTTTTTCTTTTCATCATGGAACATGAAACCATTTATTTGAAACACTATTTTTGGTTCCAGAAATAAATTTTTGGGACTACTTGATATTTTTTGCTTTATTATGGAAAACATGTCATATTTTTGAAATATTGATTTGAGATGAACCTGCATGCCCAAGGAAAAGTATTTCGAGTGATTTTACTGGTATTTTTAAACTTGCATGCCCGAGGAGACATGTGTTCCGGGTGGTTTTACTGATACTCATCATAGCATACTCATTGAGATATGGTTCACAATTAGTATATGGCTTTCGCAAGTTCCCCATAGGTCATGCCCTTGCAAGCTACGACTAGAATAGGAGTATACGGTACTATTAGACACTTCACTCATATCATATTTCATGTCATGGCATGTTTCCAAATGGATTTCCCCATCAGGTTGATTGCTAGCTAGTATTTTCGGTTATCTGTATCATCTAGGCTTATAGGGGTCCAGCTGGGTTTATTGTTTGTTTTTTTATACCTTTTGGGCTTACGGGGGTTCAGTTAGGTTATTCTTTGGTTATTTGTACCTTCCGGGCTTATGGGGGTTCGACTAGGTTTTAGCTAGATGTTTTACTTTACTTTATATTACTTTATGCCTTGCTGAGTTAATTACTTTTGTCTCTGTAATATTTAGGTTTGACCTTTATCCTTACTCTAACTCCCTCTTTCTTACCCCTTACTATATTCACATTTTACTATGCATTTATTTTATTTAAGCTCACTTGGCCTGTGATGCATACTGGGTACCGCGTGGTTTGGTACTCATGCTATACTTTTTCATCTTTTTCCCTGATAGACCCTAGTATGAGTTATCACCGTTGATGTTGTCCTTGTGCTAAGTTATGAATTCAGAGATTCAAGTTTAGCTTTTAGCGTCCAGAGTTGATCTATCTCCATATACCTTTGTATTAGTCTTCTTTTGCATTTCGAAGACTGTTGTGTATATATTTACTCTTGTCTAGTACTCTTCATGTTGTAGTAGCTCTTGTATTGGCTGACACCAGGTATTGGGGGATTCTTCTATATTTTGTTTGCTCTTCCTCGCTCTTTATATATATATATATATATATATATTTAGCTCCGCTATTTTTCTTGTATCCAATGTATGTTATCTTGTTTGAGTCTTTTTATCTTATTAGCCCGCTGCTTGTTATTCCAG
Source organism: Jaltomata sinuosa (assembly GCA_003996215.1). Taxonomy (NCBI): domain Eukaryota; kingdom Viridiplantae; phylum Streptophyta; class Magnoliopsida; order Solanales; family Solanaceae; genus Jaltomata; species Jaltomata sinuosa. The sequence goes on along the minus strand of QJPP01001998.1, from coordinate 32,659 downwards.
GCTAAGGGTTCGGCATACCTACTGGGGGTTATAGTAGGTGCCATCATAACCTGAGAAATCGGATCGCGATAGATTAGTATTAGAGCCTAGGTTCACTCTTGGTACAAGAGCAAGTGTAGTAAAGTCTCATGGATCGGTACGTTGGTGTCCATATCCTATCTTCGGGAGGCTACAGGGCATTGTTAGAAAGATCCCAGTTTTTTGATTCTCTATCATGCGTTCTTGGATTCTATCAACTTCTAAGTGTTGCTTGCTTTATTCTTTGTTTGATGGTTAGGACGAGGGCTACAACGACTGCAGGTGAGGCCCCCACACCATTAGCTAGGACCCCAGCTAGGGGCAGAGGTAGAGGTTGACCCTAAGGTCGAGGTTAGGCATGAGATGCAGCACTAGTTAAGAGACAGGCAAGAGAGCCATCACCGGAGCTTATATATGATCAGGAGCCTGAGATTTCTCCACAGCTAGTGCCACAGGATCTACCACCTCAACAGATTGTAGGGAAGAGACCAGCCCAGCCTTCACCCATGAATACATCTTCATCAGCACTTCATGCCTCTATTATTCAGCTACTTAGTATATTAGGAGGTGTTCCATATACTTCATCTCTGGGTATTCAGGGTGCAGGAGCACATCCTGCTATTGCGGCTCCTATATTAAGGTACCACCAGTGTCGTTAGTTGCTCCACCAATGGCACCCTAGACAGTCATGAATTTTGAGGAGCAAAAAATGTTGGGATGGTTTCTTATATTGTCCCAGCCGAGGCTTTCAAGCGCTCCAAGAAAGGATGCACATGAGGTTCTTACTAGTTGCAGGGAGAGGTTTCATAACCTCGGTCTAGTGTATTCCCATGGGGCAGCTTATACCACTTTTCAGCTTGATGGTTTAGTGAGACAGTGGTGGAGGTCTTATATAGAGAGAAGACCATCTGGGTCCCCTCCTATGACTCGGGCACAGTTCTCCAATTGGGGAAGTACATGCCTCGCAGTAAGCGGGAGAGACTCATGGATTCTTTTTTGAGGTAGGAGAAAGGTTCTATAATAGTAGTCGAGTATGAGTCAAGATTTCATGAGTTATCTAGACATGGAACTATGATTCTGCCTACAGAGCACGAGATAGTGTGTTGCTTCGTCAGAGGATTGAAACTTTAGCTTCACTTAGCGACAGAGAGCGTGGTATCTTAGGGTTAGTCCTTTTTGGATGTTGTTGACCACGCCCGCACCATTGAGAGTATTCATCGTGAGGATTATGAGGGCAGTGATAAGAGGCCCCATCACCAGGGTAGTTGCAGTGGATCACAGTTCAGAAGTCGAGGTATCTAGGGTATGGGTCAGTTGCATCAGTATTTTTAGCCTAGTACGCCCGTGTAGGCATTTCTTTCAATTTTGGGTGGTATCTAGCTTGGGTATACCGGTCAAAATTACGGTCAATATTCGCAGGGTTCACATTATAGGTGTTTTGGCTGTGGTGGCCATTCTAGTTTAGTAGGTAGTATTCATCTAGGTAGAGCTTCTTCAGGGTTGTTATGATTATAGGGAGTTTGATAAGTTTGCTAGAGATTGTACCTGGCGTGGGATGGTTGAGCCTTCAATAGATGCTCAGCCTATTAGAGTAGTGGTGCCACCGGCCAGAGGTGCTCCTCTGGGTGGTAGAGGTGGTGCACAGGGTGGTAGAGGTGGTCTTGGTGGTACTCAGCTAGGTAGGACAGGTGGTTATGAGGGTACTCAGCCCAGTGGTGGATGCAGACAGTTATACGCCATGTCAGGTACATCAAAGGCAGAGGCTTCAGATTCCATGATCACAAGTATGATTTTAGTTTGTCGCCAACCAGTATATGTGTTATTTGATATGGGCTACACTTATTCATACATGTCTTCATAGTTTAAATCTCGATTGGGGTTGATTAGTGAGACTTTACTAGTGTATATGCGTGTAGCTACTCGCTCAGGTGATTTTATAGTAGTGGATCAGGTGGTTAGATCTTGTGTGGTGGCTATTCGAGTGTATGACACTTGTGCTGATGTTGTTGTGCTTTATATGGTAGATTTCGATGATATCCTGGGCATGAATAGGTTATCCTCTTATCGTGCAGTCTTGGATTGCTTCACCAAGACCGTTACCTTATCCATGCTTGGAATACCCCCAGTTGTGTGGCAGGGTTTTTTTAGCCGTACGCCGTTTGGGATTATTTTTTATGTTTTGTCTAGGAGTTTTGTGTCGAAGGGATGTTTGGCCTATTTTGCCTATGTACGGGTTGTTAGTGCCGACAAACCTTCACTTGATTCTGTTCCTATGGTCCATTAGGTTTTGGATGTCTTCCCTACCAACTTACCTGGTCTCCCACCTGAGCAAGATAAGTAGACTTTACTGTTGATGTCAATTCGGTACCACGCCTATTTCTATTTCACCTTACCATATGGTTGCTACTGAGTTGAAGGAACTTAATGTTCAGCTTCATGATCTTCTGGGTAAGGGTTTCATCTAGTTAAGTGTCTCTCCTTGGGGTGCTCCAGTCCTATTTATGAATAAAAAATATGGCATTATCCGTTTGTACATCGATTACCAGAAGCTGAATAAGGTGGCTATAAAGAATAAGTATTTGATGCCATTTATTGATGATCTATTCGACCAGCTTCAGGGTGCAGCCATATTTTCTAATCTTCACTTGAGATTTGGCTACCATCAGTTGAGGATTTGGGGGGCGGACATCCCTAAGACAGCCTTTAGGACCCCCTACGGCCATTACGAGTTCCTAATGATGTGTTTTGGGTTGACCTATTCCCCAAAAGTATTCATGGACTTGATGAATCGCGTTTTCAAGACTTATTAGGATTCCTTTGTGATAGTCTTCATTCAAAACATTCTTGTCTACTCGAGGAGTATGAAGGATCACGAGCAGCACTTGAGAATTGTGCTCCAGACTTTGAGATATCAGCGGCAAAGTTCTTAAACTGTGAGTTTTGTCTTGAGTCTATAGCATTCTTGGGGAACGTGGTGTCCAAGGATGGTATTATGGAAGAATCGGTGAAGATTAAGGCAGTTCATGATTGGGATAGACCCACTTCTCTAATCGAGGATCATAGTTTCATTGGGTTAGCTGATACGCCCAAATTACACCTCCTTTCAGAAGCGTACGCGGTCGCTGATCAAATATAGAACCCAAAAAAGGTTGGGGTCGATCCCACAGGAAATATGGTAGGACTATGGTCGATTAGTGTTTACTAGTGTTTTTAGTCGTTTATTTCCCTCGAAAGGGGTGGTTTAAAGTAACAAGTATTAGTAGTAACTAGAATGTAAACAAGTGACAGGTGTCAATTTCAACAGTTGTTATCAATAGTAGGAGCAACTAGGGTCGTGTTCCCCAAGAGATCATAACTTAGTAAGGCTTTTGTACTTGGTAACCTAGGTTGATACTTAGCATGCAGAATCGGTAAGTTGGGTTCATCTAACTCCTTGGTCCGGCAGCTAGACGAATTTCACCACACGCCTTGGTCCGGCCGCGGGTGTATGCTCTACTAACCCTTACCCTGGATCCCAGATTAGCTATTCCCGTACAAGGTCAAGCTATTAGATGAGGGTTGGTAGCCTCAAATCTTCGTCGTTGAACAACCCTTTTCCCATCCGTTACCTCCTTGGTCTGGCAAGTAAGGATAAGGCGATTTCTAACATTGTACACCACTTGAAAGCAATCATTACAAAGGGAAGAACAATGCATGCACAAATATCGCCCTAGAATTACTAAGCACTTTGCCTACTTCGTTAATCTTTCATGGTTCCCACAACCCTAGTTTTGGGATTTAGCTACTCATGTTCATAAGTACACAATTAACATTTGTTTAAGAAATCATCAATAGATACTTACAGGTTGGAGTAAAGAAATCCAAAATCTTCAAGAAAAATATCAACAACAGTTTAATTAATCAAGAACATGTGCTTAAAATCAACACCAAAACAATAATGTTGTAACTCTTCAAAATATATGCGTAACAACCGAAAATAAAACCTAAGGGGAAATATTTATAGACAAGGAAACCAAATCCTAATAAAACTAGGAGAAGCTAGATGTGGTAGTGCCAACGGGGTGCCTCACGGGTCATCGTGGGTGTGACGGGCGTCGTGGGTTCCCGTCGGCCTTCTTCATGTCTTCAATTTCAGGCTCCTGCCTTGGTTTAACGGGCTGAGGTGATGGGCCGTCGAGGATGCGATGCCAGTCGTGGTCTTCACGTTTCCTGCCTTGGGCTCCTCTCCAGCTCCCCTGCCTTGTTTCCACGGGAAACAGCGACGGCCTATCGAGGGTGTGACGGGTGTCGTAGCACCCGTTGTCCTTCCTTGGCTTCTTGCATGCTTCCCTGGAGCACTTTGACGGGCACTGCAATGTCCCATCGTGTCTTCCATGGGCGTCGTGCCAGCCCGTTGGGCTCCAATACCTTAGCAATCCCAGCTGTCTTGTTCCAACGGTCTGCCCCACGGGCCATCGTGGGTGTGACGCCCGTGGTAGCCTTTCTTTTTCCCAGAAAACTGCAAACTTTTAGTACTTTTATCTATTTCATACTTTGTCCCTGTGTAACTAACAAACAACATTAAAACTAAAAAAATGTACTCAAGAACTCCAAAAAATCCCTCGTTTAAGCATCAAAAGTGCCGTCAAATCCTGGCGTATCAACACCCTCAACTTAGAATGTTTGTTTGTCGTCAAGCACCAAACAAAAACAAAACTAAATGATGCTTAAGTAGAAGTAAACCAGAAACTACAATGGCAACCTGATTCGTTAAACTTTTACTTTCCAAGATAGTACCCACTCCTTGATAGTTCAAAAACCAGTGCATTTCATCAAAGTATCAAAACAACACAAGACGGATCCATGAGTGACAACACGATATTTATGAGTAAGCTAGCATACACACCAGACATTCAAACCAAGCAATTAGCAATCCAATCTACTCTAGTGCCCTCACAACAAAGAAGTCCCAAATCACACAAGATATCACTTTACACTCAGGGACTGGGAAACCACTCACTCTCTCACAGAAGTTCAAGTTGTACATGCATGATACCATAGGCTTGCCCTTATTCTCTATGCTTCAGCTTTCAAATGGTTCGGTTAGGATCACTATAGGACTGTGCTAGGCTTGTAATGTAGGCTTCGGGTGGGAATGGTACATTTGGGTAAATAGTGACTATGCCCTCCTTGAGACTACAATTACTTCATTATTTTCTCCACTTTTTAGTTCTTACTGGTTGCCTTCCTTTTTCTCCTTTCTTTCACTCTTTTCCTACTTTTATCAAGCTTCAGGTGTGGCTTCTATTGCATCACTGCACTTTGTCTTTCCATTCATTTTTCTTTTTTTCTTTTCTTTTTATTCATCATTTTTACTTTCTTTTTCTTTTGCAAACCAACCACACCCGGTTTCTTTCTTTCTATTGCTTAACCTCTTTTCATACCCAACACTTCCTACTCACCCCTACAGTAGCCACCCTCAACTTAGGCTTTTAGCCTGAGTTGAGGTGCACGATGTCCAAGCAGGGATCAGGGACAAAACAGAGATTTATAGGAAATGGGAAGGTGAATAATCTTACAACAAAAAGGTTCACTTTACGGCTCAAAGTTACGGATCAAGTGGATTACTTAGCATTTTGGCAGGTCATTTTTGGCTAAAGTGGACAAATTCATAAAGGGCCTATGATCATGTCCCAACTAACCCAAGCATGACTAACTGGGCAAGTTCTAGATCGCACAGTACAGCAAGAACAGATACTAAGCGGCTCACTTCACACATGGCATAGAGTTAAGGCTACAGATTAGCTAACTACCAATTTCATGCTTTAGCTTAAGCTACTTGTCTCACTTATATGCATGTTGTCATTTATAGATCCACCTAAGTCGGTTCTAACACTTTATTGCACAAAATATTGGAGGGATCTCCATTTTTCACAGAACTCTATTCCAAAAAATATAAAATCATGGTTGCAATTAGTTTCTAATTCAATTCTATGAACACACTTCCTATACTAAACATGTCGATTCAACAGAAATTAAAAATCCTTAGGGAAAGAACGCAGGCAAGAAAACCCCAAGGATTCGGATACCTTGTGCATACCCTCATGGGTTGCCTCCTATGCAGCGCTTGATTTAACGTCGCGGCACGACGCGAGTGTTTTGGCTACTCAGACTTTGCCAAAACGCTCTACAAAAATACACCAGATGACCACAGCTTCCCCACCCTCTCTAAAAAGTGGTGCATTGTCCCCAATGCACGAAAAAATGATAAACAAGGGATATTAGGCATACATGTGGTGCCTAAGTACCGTCATCGGGTGTAGCAGAAGTTGGGCCCTCCAACTCAGTACCCATAGATGTCTCAACAATAGAGGCTACCTCTGCAGTCCTCTCAATCACAGTATCAGCTGCCCGGGAAGCGTCAATGTCACCAACTTCCATAATGGGGTCTAAAGAAGATTCTTATGTCGGTACCGCAGCACCACTCGCGGAAACACAAGTCCCAGTGCCATAAACGTCAATTTGCTGCATCACCAGGGATTCTTTTGATGCTTTTTTCAGCTCTTTGTGGGCTCTCTTTGCAGCTCTCTCCTCTTGTTTCTTATGTGAGTTTGGGCTAAGAGGAGCATCATCAGCTTAAACCTGCTTGTCTTTGGTCTTCCTCTTCTTTTTGCGCTCAGAGGGATCAGGAGGTAATGTAGCTTATTTTTCAGGCTCATTTGTTGCTGCTGGGTCCAAGTTTGCCATTCGGAGGTCGGGATCCATAAAATCCCATAGATTGAGCGTGGGCTCTGGTACAATATGTGGCAAGACTACTGGAGCCTTAGCCTGAGAGGGTGGGGGATTCTTCAACTGCTCGACATCGACCTTCAACTCAGCAATATCCTTTTTCAACTCTGTCAGCTCCACCGCACCCATATCTTTTAGTCTTTCATCCACCCTATCCTCCAATGCATTAATCGGGGCATTTAAATGTAGAAATGGTGCTATGGCCCTTTGAATAGAAGCATTCACAATTGGCTGGAACTGTCGGGTCAAAATAAAAAAAACATTTTAAACTTGTTGACCTTTCTTGACCGACCCAGACGATGGGCTACGCGATGCCCATCAGACTAGCGATGGCCCATCGTAGGGTACTTACCTGGGGCTGAACTACGCCCATTCCCACGCCTGTCAGAGCCATGACAGCCTGTCAAGTGGGACGTGGATATGAGGCAGAGCCCCTGTCATTCATACTTAGCATTTTTCTTGCCCTTGTGAGGGGCTTCACACCCATCCCTATGCCCGTCGGGGCCACGACGGCCCATCATATGGGACGTGGAAATGAGGCAGGGCCCCTGTCTTCCACACTTAGCATTTCTTCTTGCCTTTGTTAGGAGTTGCACGCCCAGTCCCACGCCCGTCAGAACCGCGATGGCCCATCATGTGGGACATGGGAATGAGGCAGACACTCCGTTATGCATAGTTAGACAATTTTCTTGTTTGATGTCCCTAGTCCCATGGGCGTGGCGTGTGCGATGGCCCATCACAGAGCCCGTGGAATCTTTTTTTGCCTGCAGTTTTAGCACTTGGCTTTCACCTCTTGCACGTCTGCAAAACGAACACACATTAGTCTATGGGTTGCCTCTCATGCAGCACCTGATTTAACGTCATGACACGACGTAAGTGTTTTGGTTACTCAGACTTCACCAAAACACTCTACAACCATTAAACTAAAAATAAAATAAAGTAAAGTACAAATTCATGGGTTGCCTCCCATGCAGCGCCTGATTTAACATCGCGGCATGATGCAGGTTGCTTAATTACTCAGACTTCATCAAGCACCTTTGGTGGGACAAATTCGTCAAGGCTCCAAGCTTCAATCATTTTGAGCTCCTCTGCTGTGCTGAAATAAGCTTTAATTTGTTGCCTGTTTTCCTTAAACCTTTTTCCCTCATGGTTTTCGAGTTCAATATCCCCATGAGGAGACACTTGTACCACCTTGAAACGTCCAATCCATTTGGACTTCAGCTTACCAGGAAACAAGCAAAGTCTAGAGTTGAATAGCAAGACCAAATCACCCGGCTGGAAATCTCTCTTTTCTATCTTTCGGTCGTGATACATCTTCATCCTCTCCTTATATAGTGCTGATCTCTCATATGCATTTAGACAAAACTAATCCAACTCATTCAACTGCCCAAGCCACTGCAAAGATGCCTCAGACCAGTCTAAGTTCAGCTTCTTCAACGCCCACATGGCCTTTTAGTCTAACTCAACCAGAAGATACCGAACACAAGTTGATAGGGTGACATACCTATTGGGGTCTTGAATATAGTTTGGTATGCCCATAAAGCATTATCTAACTTCTGCGGCCAATCCTTTCTATTTGCATTAACACTTTTGGACAGGATTGACTTTATCTCTCTATTGGAACCCTCCACTTGCCCACTCATCTGAGGATGATAAGGGGTTGTAACTTTGTGTTTAACTCCATATTTCTCTAGCAAATCTCGAAACACCTTGTTGAAAAAGTGAGAGCCTTCATCGCTAATAATTGCTCTTGGCGTACCAAACCTAGAGAAGATGTTCTTTTTCAAGAACGCTGTGACACATTTACCTTCATTACTAGGAAGCGCAACCGCTTCCACCCACTTAGATACATAGTCCACATCCACCAATATGTACCGATTTCCATTCGACAGCACGAACGGACCCATGAAGTCAATACCCCAAACATCAAATAGCTCGATCACAAGGATGGGATTAAGCGGAAGCTCCTGCCTCCTTGATATGCCTCCTTCTCTTTGACATCTGCTGCAAGCCTTAGCAAACTCATGGGCATCTTTGTGAATAGTCGGCCAATAATAGCCATATTGCATAATCGTGTGCACAGTTTGACTACCACTATGATGACCTCTAATAGGGGATAAATGGCAACCTTCTAGTATCTCCATCATATCAACTTCAGGCACACATCTATGGATCACTGTATCAGCACATACACGGAACAAGAATGGCTCTTCCTAAAAGTACTTCTTCATATCGGACATGAACTTTCTTCTTTGGTGGACCGACATATAATCAGGCACTATATCACTTGCCAAATAGTTGGCAATGTCGGCAAACCATGGGATCAAATCTTGAGAAGCGGCTAACACTTGTTCATCAGGGAACTAGTCATCAATCTCTTGCTCATCATTCAGCTTCAACATTGCCTCTTCTTCCAGCCTAGACAAATGGTCTGCTACTTGATTCTTTGTACCATTTTGGTCCTTGACCTCAAAATCAAACTCTTGCAGCAGCAACACCCATCTAATCAGCCTTGGTTTCGCATCTTTCTTCGCCATGAGGTAACGAAGAGTTACATGGTCAGTGTGCACCACCACCTTGGTGCCAAGCAAATAAGATCTGAATTTTTCAAATGCAAAGACCACAACAAGTAGCTCCTATTCAGTTAAAGTTTAATTCTTCTAAGACGGGTTAAGTGCCTTGCTAGCTTAGTATATCGGATGGAGGATCTTTTCATGTCTTTTGCCTAGGACTGCTCCTAGCACCACTCCACTAGCATTACACATAACCTCAAAGGGTTGGGACCAATCAGGAGAGATAATAATTAGAGCTAAGACCAGATTTTCTTTAAGGCACTCAAATGCCTTCAGACACGCATCATCAAATACAAACTTTACCTCTTTCTCCAATAGCTTGCACAATGGATTAGCAATTTTGGAGAAGTCCTTGATAAACCTCCTATAAAAACCAGCATGCCCCAAAAAGCTCCGAATTCCCTTCCCAGAAATTAGTGGAGGCAATTTTTTAATCACCTCAATATTCGCTTTATTGACCTCAATACCCTTCTTGGAAATCTGATGACCAAGCACTATGCCCGCTTTCACCATGAAGTTACACTTTTCCCAATTAAGCACCAGGTTTCACTCTTCACATCATTTCAGTACACAACTGAGATGATCTAGACAATATTCAAAAGAGTCACCTACCACCGAAAAATCATACATAAATACCTCAATAGTGTCCTCCACCATTTTTTAGAAAATGCACATCATACAACACCAAAATGTAGTTGGAACATTGCACAAACCGAATGGCATCTTCTTGAAAGCAAAAATCCCATATGGATAGGTGAAAGTGGTTTTCTATTGGTCCTCAAGAGCAATCAAGATCTAATTGTATCCCTAGTAACCATCAAGAAAACAATACCATCCTCTACCAGCAAGACGGTCTAACATTTGATCCATGAATGGCATTGGAAAATGGTCCTTCTCAGTCCAAGCATTCAGCTTTCTATAATCCATGCATATGCGCTAGCCTGTGATTGGCCTCATCAGGATCAACTCGTTCTTTGAATTTAGGACTATGGTAATCCCACCCTTCTTCGGCACACATTGAACCAAGCTCACCCACTTGCTATCAGAAATCGTGTAAACCACACCTGCATCCAGGCACTTAATGATCTCCTTCTTGACGACTTCTTGCATATTTTAATTCAACCTGCGCTAGTGCTCAATAGTTGGAATACAATTAGGCTCAAGCTAAAATGTATGTGTGTAGATTCCAGGCAGAATCTCGATGATGTCTGCGATGGTCTAACCAATGGCTCTCTTAAACTTCCTAAAAATAGAAACCAGAGCTTCAACTTGTTCTTCACCTAGATTTGCAATAATGATTATTGGCAAAGTCTCATTAGCTCTTAAGAATACGTACCTAAGATGAGCTGGAAGTGCTTTGAGCTCCAAGACTGAGGCTCCTCAATAGATGGGAGAGCAGGTGGTGTCTGCCTATTTTTCAAGTCCAAGTCCATCTTCTTTGGAGAATAACTATAAGCTCCCAACCCTGTGAGTGCTGCTACCATTTCATCGTACTCCTCAATATCGTCCCCATCAAAGTTCATAATCACAGTTGTAAGGGCTTCGATACCAAGTCTCTCCTTTATAGGTACGACTAGCTGATCCTCATCAACAAAATCAATGACTGACACCACTCACATGTCGTCATGATGCTTCATAGATTTTCAAATATCAAATATCACCTCTTCATCATTCAGCCTGAACTTCATCTGCGTAGTTTCCAGATCAACCAAAGCACATCCAGTAGCCAGGAATGGGTGCCCCAAGATAATGGGCACCTCAAACTCAACCACACAGTCCAGAATCACAAAGTCTGCAAGAAAGATAAATGTATCAACCTTCACCAATACATCATAAAGGATCCCCATAGATCTCTTTACCGTACGATCTGCCATGAGAAGCCGCATTATAGTTGGAGTGGAGGCTCCCAAGCCCAGCTGATTATACACTACTAGCGGTATAAGATTCATACTATCACCCAGATCACACAACGCTTTGGCAAAGTAGAAAGCTCCAATAGTGCAAGGAATTATGAATGCTCCAGGATCTTCTTTTTTCTGCACCATGGAACGGGATGCTATCGCACTACAGTGGTGCAAATTATTGGTCGGCTCAAAACTAACTGTCCTCTTCTTAGTTACTAGATCCTTCATGAACTTAGCATATCTAGGCATCTCCTCCAGTGCTTCTACCAATGGGATATTTACTGACAATTGCTTCAACATAGAGATGAACTTGTGAAACTTTTTGTCCTCAACATTTTTCTTCAATCGCTGGGGATAAGGAGGAGGAGGCAATGGTATGGGTTTCAGGACTGGTGAAATCTCCTTTCTCTTGGCTTTAAACTTAGAAGACTATCTCTCAATTTTCTCCTCCTCACCATCTATTCCTTTAGACTCGACCAGAATTTTAGCATCACCCTTTATAACTTTTGTGGGATCATCAATAATTTTAGGCATGGGAGGATCAATGGTCTAATTTCCACTTTGAGTAGTCACTGCCATAACCTGTTGATGGTTCTTTGGGTTCTGAATGGTATCACTAGGGAGGGTACCCTTTTGATGCGGATTCATGCTAGTGGAAATTTGGTGCATCTGCGTCTCAAGTTATTTTATGGAGACAACATGGGAATCAACTCTCTGAATGATCTTTGAAAGGTCTGATTTTATCTCCTGCATGCTTGCATCCATGGATTAAACCTTTTCAAACACCTTGTTGAGCATCTCCCTCATGGTAGGTTGTCCAGCCCGCGCTTCGCGATTTGCAGGTGGGACGTAAAGACCACTTCTATCGTTCTTATACCCATCCTTTTTTTGCCAGTCTCCATCTCTGTAACTAGATTTATTGTAGTAATCATCTTTATCTCTATTCCGACCTTGATTTTCTTGGCTGGAGGCCTTAAACCCGCCCCTTAATCATTCAGATAACTGACCTCTTCTTCGGATGAGTAACCGTCTGGCCTAGGTTCTTTACCTTTCAAACTGATGGCTTTTACCTTCTCTACTCCCTCAGCCAGGAATTTATTTCCAAGCAATCCAAGTGTCGTGTTCAACTCAGCAACTTCCTATTTTAATGTTCTGTAATTCGTTCAAATCTAAGGACTTACCAACTACATGTGTACTCGTTGGGGTATCTGATTCTCTAGTGTGCCATGCTCTGTTTGTCTTTGTAACCCAATCAAGCATCTCTGAAGCTTCATCATATGAGTTGTCCATGAATGCTCCACCAGTTACAGTGTCAGCTACTGCTTTGGTGTTGGCGTTCAGTGCTTTGTAGAAAATTTCCATCAGATACCTTGAAGGGATTCTGTGTCTCGGAACTTGCTTCAACTTCTTCTTGAACCTTAGCCCAGCCTCATATAATGCCTCTGCAGGTAGCTGCCTGAAATTATTGATTTCCTATTTCAATTGCAACATCCTTGATAGAGGAAAGAATCGCTCTAAAATCTGAGTCTTCAACTCGTGCCATGTGTATATGGAATTGTCGGGCAGTTCTGAGAGCTAAGCAATTGCCTCGTCGATCAATGAGAATGAAACAACCTCAGTTTAATAGCATCTTTCCCCACTCTTGGCATACTATACGCTTTGCAAATTTGAGTAAAATTTTGCACATGAAGATTTGCATTTTCTGTAGGTTTTCCATCATACAGTCCCTTATTATTCATCAACTGGATCATGGTGCTAGTGATGTCAAATTTCCCTCCCTCAGTTAGTGGTGGCAACACTATGGTTCCAGCAATGCCCAATTCTTCCTCCTCATCATAATCATCATAATCATAGTAGCGAGGGGCTTGCCTGGGTTGCTGCATCTGTCGACCCCTATTTTGTCGTGGCGCGACTGGTCCTCTAAGCAAATTCCGGTGAGCTGCCCCCTCTGTTGTTTTTTGGGACTTTAGTGTAGCTTAACGAGCCGCTTGTTGTTGAGACTGCCTTGCTTGCTCAGTTGTCGCATTTCAAGCTGCGAAGTCTGCTGTAATTTTAGCCTCTTCGGTGGCAAGATCATCTTCTTTGGCCTTTTTTGTTGCTCATCCTCGGCAATAACCGGGCTTTGATCTGATCCTGTGTCTCATGCTCTCTGTCTTTAGCCATGTTTCTTAAGGTTTAGGAGAGCTCAGGATCATATGGGATCAAGGGATTGCGTTGACTCCTTGTACTGGGCATGCACAAGTGTGCAACCTGTAGATCAAAACAAAAATAATAGAAAAAGTAAAATAAGGACTAATAGTGAGATAAACACAATCTCTCTTAATCCTAAACTGTGTTCCCTGGCAACGGTGCCAAAATTTGATATGCCCAAATTACACCTCCTTTCAGAAGCGTAAGCGGTCGCTGATCAAATATAGAATCCAACAAAGGTTGGGGTCGATCCCACAGGGAATATGGTATGACTATGGTCGATTAATGTTTACTCACGTTTTTAGTCGTTTATTTCCCTTGAAAGAGGGGGGGGGGGGTTTAAAGTAACAAGTAATAGTAGTAACTAGAATGTAAACAAGTGACAGATGTCAATTTCAACAGTTGTTATCAATAGTAGGAGCGACTAGGGTCGTGTTACACAAGAGATCATAACTTAGTAAGGCTTTTGTACTTGGTAACCTAGGTTGATACTTAGCATGCAGAATCGGTAAGTTGGGTTCATCTAACTCTTTCGTCTGGTAGCTAGATAAATTTCACCACACGCCTTGGTCCAGCCGCATGTGTATGCTCTACTAACCCTTACGTTGGATCCTAGATTAGCTATTCTTGGACAAGGTCAAGCTATTAGATGAGGGTTGGTAGCCTCAAATATCCGTCATTGAATAACCCTTTTCCCATTTGTTACCTCCTTGGTCCGGCAAGTAAAGATAAGGTGAGTTCTAACGTTGTACACCACTAGAAAGCAATCATTACAAAGGGAAGAACAATGCATGCACAATCGCCCTAGAATTACTAAGCACTTTGCCTACTTTGTTAATCATTCATGGTTCCCACAACCCTAGTTGTGAGATTTAGCTACTCATGTTGATAAGTACACAATTAACGTTTGTTTGAGAAATCATCAATAGATACTTACAAGTTGGAGTAAAGAAATCCAAAATCTTCAAGAAAAATATCAAGAACACTTTAATTAATCAAGAACTTGTGTTTAGAATCAACACCAAAACAATAATGTCATAAATCTTACAAATATATGCGTAACAACCAAAAATAAAACCTAAGGCGAAGTATTTATAGACAAAGAAAACAAATCCTAATAAAATTAGGGGAAGCTGGATGCGGCAGTGCCAACGGTATGCCTCACGGGCCATCGTGGGTGTGACGGGCATCGTGGGTACCTGTCGGCCTTCTTCATGTCTTCAATTCCAGGCTCCTGCCTTAGTTTGATGGACTGAGGTGATGGGTCGTCGAGGCTGCGATGCCCATTGTGGTCTTTACGTTGCCTGCCTTGGGCTCTTCTCCAGCTCTCCTGCCTTATTTCCATGGGTGACAGTGACGGGCCATCGAGGGTGTGATGGGCGTCGTAATGCCTGTTTCCCTTCCTTGGCTTCTTGCATGCTTCCCTGGAGCACTTCGACGGGCACTGTAATGTCCCGTCGTGTCTTCCACGAGCGTCGTGCCAACCTATTGGGCTCTAATGCCTTAGCAATCCCAGCTGTCTTGTTCCAACGATCTACCCCACGGGCCGTCGTGGGTGTGACACCCGTGGTGGCCTGTCTTTTTCCCAGAAAACTACAAACTTTTGGTACTTTCATCTATTTCATACTTTGTCCCTGCGCAATTAACAAACGATATTAAATCTAACAAAATATACTCAAGAACTCCTAAAAATCCCTCATTTTAAGCATCGAAAGTGCCGTCAAATCTCGGCACATCATTAGCTTGTTACTACAAATGGCTCATCAAGGGTTTCTCTTCTATTTCAGCACCATTGACTAGACTAACTAGGAAGGATGTCCCATTTTAGTGGTCCAATGAGTGTGAGGCGAGCTTTATGAAGCTCAAAGCCTTATTGACTACAGGTCTGGTATTGACTCTTCTAGTTGAGGGCTCGGGGTTTACAGTTTATTGTGATACGTTGGATGTTGGTTTGGGTTGTGTTCTGATGCAGCAAGGCTGAGTGATAGCATATTCTTCTAGATAGTTGAAGTTGCATGAGCGTAACTACCCCACCTATGACTTGGAATTGGCGGAGGTAGTTTTCTCTCTTAAGATTTGGAGGCATTACTTGTATGGTATGCATTGCAAGATATTCATTGACCATCAAACTCTATAGTACATTCTAAGCCAGAAGGATTTTCATTAGAGGTAGTGGATGTGGATTGAGTTGCTGAAGTACTATGATATCTATTATGTACCATTCGAGCAAGACAAACGTGGTAGAAAATGCCTTAAGTTGGAAGATGGGGTGAGTATGGGGAGCTTAGCCTTCTTGTCCATTTTGGAGAGGTTGTTAGCTTTAGATATTTAGTCTTAGCCAATAGGATAGTACGACCTGATATTTCGGACCTAGGAAGTATTCTTACTAGGGTTGAGGTACGGTCTACATTGTTAGAGCAGATTCGGGAGCGACAATTTAAGGGCAGTCAACTTTGTGAGCTTTATAATCAGGTGTTGAGCGGTGTGGCCTGGAAGGCCGCCTTAGATTCATAGGGTGTCTTGAGATTCGAGGGTCGTATTTGTGTTTTGAGGGTTAAAGACTTAATTCAGTTTATATTGTAGGAGGCTCATTATTCCAGATATTTCATTCATCTCGGGCCAGCTAAGATGTATAGGGACTTAAGACAACATTACTAACGGAGCAGGATGAAGAGGGATATGGCAGAGTTTGTATCTCGATTCTTGAACTGTCTGCAGGTGAAGTCTAAGCACTTGAGACTTGGTGGTTTGCTTCAGGGGTTACCCATTCCTGAGTGGAAATTAGAACAGATTACCATAGACTTCATAGTTGGCTTGCCACGTACTTTCTAAGGTTTGATAGCATTTAGGTCATCGTGGATCAATTGACTAAGCCTTCTCACTTTCTACCCATTCTGTCTTCTTTAGTGCCGAGAGGTTGGCTCAGATCTATGTGCGAGAGATAGTCTGTCTTCATAGTGTGCATGGTGTCCATCATTTAAGATAGAGGTACTCAGTTCACCTCCCACGTTTAATGGGAATTCCAGGTGGAGTTGGGTACCCGGGTTGATCTTAGCATGGCATTTTATCTCTTGACTAATGGCCAGTTCAAGCGGACTATTCAAGTTTTAGAGGATATGTTTTGCGCTTGTTTATGGATTTTAGAGGTCAGTGGGACTAGTTTCTAGACTTAGCGGAGTTTGCTTATAATAATAGCTGTCGTTTGAGTATTCAGATGGCTCTTTTTGATGCATTGTATGGTAAGCGGTGTAGGTATCCTATTGGGTGGTTTAATGCTTTTGAGGCTAGTCCACAGGGTATGGATCTGTTGTGTGAGTCTGTAGACTGGGTCTGGGTAATTCAAGATAGACGTTGGGTAGCTCAGAATAGGCAGAAGAGCCATGCTAACCGTAGGCATTGTGCTTAAGAGTTTGGGGTTAGTGACCACGTGTTCCTTTGGGTGTTCCCCATGAAGGGTGGGATGAGGTTCGGAAGGAGGGACAAGCTCAACCCTAGGTATATTGGGCCATTTGAGATTCATCAATGAGTTGGTGATGTTGCATATGAGTTATCCTTGCCTCAACCTTTTTCTGCCATTCATCTTGTTTTCTATGTGTTGATGCTTCAATGCTACATTCTGGATGAGTCCTACATGGTCTGATGGGATTCAGTATGATTAGATGACCAATTGACTTTTAAGGAGGAGCCAGTAGCTATTTTAGCTTTGGATGTTAGAGGGTTGATGTTTAGAGAGACTTTGGTGGTTAAGGTGCAGCGGAGATCTCATCCCATAGAGGAGGATACCTGGGAGACCGAGCATAATATGCAGGCCCCACATCCTCATCTTTTAAAGCCGTCAGGTACTTTTCTGACGTAAGTCCTTTTGGTAGTGGATGTTGTAATAACCTTTTAGGTCATTTTCTCTGTTTTCATGCTTTTCCATGTTTCAAGCTTTCCCACAGCAGCTACAGGTCATTTATGACTTGCATGGACTGACGATTTAGTTTTTGGGTAGTTTGATTGTATTTTAAGCCCATTTCCCTATATTGAAACTCTTAAAAGTTGAAAGAGTTGACTTTGGACAACAGTCAGAGTAAATGGCCTCAGATGAAAATTTTGTCAGTATCATTAGCTCTGGAGCATGAACTTTGGGCTAGTGGGACCTTTGATTCAGGTCCCGAGGCTTTCGAACTCATTTTGGGCTAGGGGTTGCTTTTGGTAAAATGATGGTTTTTGGGTGTGGGGCCCACTTTTCATTAAAACAACCCCATTGGGAATTTTATCAATTTTGATGAGTGTAAAATGTCATTTTTGGTAAGGTAGCATAGTTTGTTTGCGTGCATGAGATTTTGGATGAATCCCGAGGGTCCATTCGAGTGTTTTAGAGTTGGCAGAGTTTTGCTAGTTTTTGCACCAGCTGGTGAAACAACATCCAACCCTTTGCATTCGTGAGGGGTTGGACATATTCGCGAGGTATAGTACGTGGAGACACCACC
Organism: Jaltomata sinuosa; assembly: GCA_003996215.1. NCBI lineage: Eukaryota > Viridiplantae > Streptophyta > Magnoliopsida > Solanales > Solanaceae > Jaltomata > Jaltomata sinuosa. The sequence continues at coordinate 14,731 of QJPP01001998.1, read as the reverse complement.
ACTTCTGTGTAGAAGGGGCTCTGGTCTATGACTTCCTCTTCTCTTCACCTACATGAGCCCGCGTACTGACGCCCTCACTGCATTCGTGACGGCCATTAGCCTGGACGCATATAAATACTTCTCCTTCAATTTTAAAACATTTACAAACAAAAAATCACCTTTGTTGAAGAGCTCAAAGCTCCAAAATTAGTATGGGATCATAAGTAAAGTTTGGGGCAATTTATTCCTCATCCATAATCATTCTCCCGTCTATAAATTGTAAGTTCTAACCTTATTTTTGGTTGAATTCTTCCATTGATAAATCTTGTTTGCTCTTAGAATTCCGGCTGATTTGGGATAAAAATATGGTTTGGATCATATTTTTGGGCATATTATCCTTGTCCCACGAAGGACATAATCCCGATTTAGTTTTTGAAATTTGCATGCGGGCCCCCAGGGGTGATCTTTTTCACCCGATTTATAGCCCGAACTGTAAATTCACAATATGGGTATTGTTGTTCATATTTTAATGTGTAGATCATTATTTTGATATCATAGTAGCAGTCAGAGGCTTCTCAAAAAGGAAAATTTCTGGTCTAGTGGGTGCGTGCGCGCATGTTTTAGTTTTATGTAGGTTACGACTTATCTACTTCTAGACTTAGCTTGCATAAGGTAATTGTATGGTATTTTCCTAATTGTTGGTGGAACATTATGGATTGGATGAATGATTTTAGGTGATTAAGATTCTTGTAGCTGATTAAGGTGCTTTTGCGTCGAATTGGGGTTGGGATCCTTAGTTTAGGTCACCCTTATTCCTTTAAGGTTTGGCGTAGTCAAGGTAGTACCCTTAAGATTAGGAATCACTTGTGTTAGTTAGCTAGTTTGCTTGTGACATGGAGGTGGTTGGGTTAGAAATCCTTGGTATAGAATTACTGATAGATTTTGTGGTAGGATATGTGCTCGTTAGTCGTTTGTATATTACCGTTTCCATTTTGTCTGTATTTTCCTATTATTGAGTGATTGTGGGCCCGATGGAGAGAACATTAGATAGGCGGGAATTCAGGTCAGTTTGCCTTATCCTTTTCTTATTTCAGTTTGTTGTTTACCTTCACCTGGATTGTAATAGTTGTTTGCCTTAGCCTGGATTAGTATAGTTACTGGCCTTAGCTTAGATGGGTTAGTAACTTTCCTTATACGGGGGTCCTTTTGGGAGTTCATATTTAGTTTAGCTTTTCTCAGTATTTTCTCTAGAATTATAACCTTTCGTGGGTCCGTAGACCCTAGTTTTCCCTCCGTGTGGTTTGATCGTGCTTGTAAGTGATAGGGGACATAAATATTTGTTTGTGTTCTTGTATATTTGTTCTTTTCATCATGGCACATGAAAAACTTGATTTAAAACACTATTTTTGATTCCAAAAATAAATTTTTGGGAATACTTGATACTTTTGGCTTTCTTACGGAAAACATGGCATATTTTCAAAATATTTATTTGAGATGAACCTGCATGCCCAAGGAAAAGTGTTTCGGGTGGTTTTACTAGTATTTTTAAACTTTCATGCCCCAGGAGACACGTGTTTCAGGTGGTTCTATTGATACGAATCATGGTATACTCATTGAGATATGGTTCAGAATTGGTATACGGATTTCGCGAGTCCCCCATGGGTCCTGCCTTTGCAAGCTACAACTGGAGGAGGAGTATACGGTACTATTGGACACTTCACTCAAATTATATTGCATGTCATGGCATGTTTCCACATGCATTTCCTCATCAGGTTAATTGCAAGCTAGTATTGTCTGTTGTTTGTATCCTCTGGGCTTATAGGGGTCCGGCTAGGTCTATTGTTTGTTGTTTGTACTTTTCGGTCTTATGAGGGTCCAGTTAAGTTATTCTTTGATTGTTTATAGCTTCAGGTCTTATGGGTGTTCAGCTAGATTTTAGCTAGATGCTTTACTTTGCTTTATTTTACTTTATCCTTGCTGAGTTAATAACTTGTATCCTTACTCTGACTCTCTCTTTCTTACCCTTTAGTATATTCACATTTTATTATGCTTTTATCTTATTTGAGCTCAGTCGACCTATGTTTCCTACTGGGTACGTGTATTTTTGTACTCATGCTACACTTCTGCATCTTTTTCCCTGATGCAGACCCTAGCACGAGTTATCACTGATGATGATGTCGTTGTACTGAGTTACGGATTCGCAGATTTTGGGTGAGCTTTTGGCATGCAGAGTTGATCTATATCCATCTACCCTGTGATTAGTTTTCTTTTACATTTCGGAGACTGTTGTGTATATATTTACTCTTATCTAGTATTCCTCATGTTGTAGTAGCTCATGTACTAGCTGACACCAGGTTTTGGGGGATTCTTCTATATTTTGTGTGCTTTTCCTTGCTACTTGTATATATAGTTCTACTATTTTTCTAGTATCCAATGCGTGTTATCTTATTTGGGTCTCTTTCTCTTATTATCCTGTTACTTGTCATTTCAGGATAAGGATTCGGCTTACCTAGTGGCAGGTTATAGTAGGTGCCATCATGACCTGAGAAGTCGGGTCGTGATAGAATCACTGGACAGTTTGCACAATGGGTCTCACTTCTTGTGGGCATAGTCATGGAACCTAAAAACTACATAAAATCAACCTGTATATTGGTCTAGATATCGATTCTAGATGTGAGGTGTCACTATTACTATGACATTTCCAAGACTAATATCAAAATTTATGGCATTTGTAACAATCAATTCTAGATTTTTCATACCTCACTTTGTTAGTACCCTTGTAATAGCCACATCCTCTTTCTTCTCATTGTCTATGATCACGACCACCAAATGATTGTTGTCTTCTCCCTTCATTGTTGAAGTTGTTGGAAATTCTCCATGACCTCTTCCTCATCCATTTCCTCTATAGATCTTTTCACCTCCACAGTTTTTTAAGGATGCCTTGGTTTCAAGAAGTTGCTCCACTGGCTCTTCTATTCTCCTCTTGATCTTTTTTTTGTGCACTTGTAAAGAACTCTCCAACTTATCTACTCTCATAGAGTCTAAATTGTTAAATTCCTCAATAGCACACACCACATAATCAAATTTAGGTGTCAATGAGCAAAGGATATTTTCTACACACAAAACATAGTCAACTTCTCCCCCTTACCTTTTTAATTTATTCACAAAAGACACCACTCTTGAATAGAAATCCAACACAGATTTAGATCCTTTTATTTCAAAATTTCGAAGTTAGACCTTAGAGTTTGCTTCTTCTTTTTTTGCCTTCTTTACTTTATTAACTCATTGAAAAGAATTTAGCAAAATCTCCCAAGTTTTTCTTTGAGGTGGTTTCATAAACATGCCTTCATCCAAGCATTATTGGATGAGAGTGAGGGATTGTAAGGCATAACTAAAGAAAGAATGGATATATTTAAAGGAAACAAGTACCAAGGATCTTTTGATTATCAACATAAGCCCCAGATGGAAATAAGTACAAAGAATTGTTGGATTTGAGGTGTGAAAATCTCAACAACACATAACATTAAATTCTTAATTAGTACCTAAGATTCTCTGTCTATGACATCAGACAATACTAAATATCACTGGATTCAAGGTGCTAAATATCTCAACAATTAAAGCTTAACATTATTCTTGGAAACAAGATAAATTAACATCTCTTTCCAAGGATCAATTCTCTAGGATTTTCATCTCTATCAAGAGTCCAATGGGCAAGTTAAGAGGCTATTTAAAGATACTTAAAGATGGACATAAAATATACTTTCGTCTCAACCATCCCAAGTATTTTTTCTACTTTTAACAAGCACTATAATCATAGTAATTAATTGTGTATTCAAAAAGAGAAGAGAGAAATAAATTATTGGTGAGACATTGTATCAAAAGTAAAAGAAAATAGATTGAGTGTAGACGTAGGAGTTATACTTCATCACAAACTATAGTATAAAAAATTGAATAGCTCATAGAGAACATTCTTGCAGCCCAAATGGACTGGACTAAGATTCATATTAGATCCCGACCAATATAAAAATATCGTGTGTCATTTTACTTAGTGTACTTTATTTTTGCATTTTATTAAGTATTCATAACTCTCTTCTTAATATTTGACCACTAACAGTTGACTAGAAAATACAAAAGGATTATAATTCACCTCCTTTTTGCACTTTTAATTGATATCAAATCAAGGTCTCACATCTAATTGTTTACTTTACAACAAGTGAGAAAAGAACATGTTGAATTACGTTACCATTGGAGCTTTGTTTCAAAAATTAACATCTCAAACAAAACCTTTTTACTTCTGTGGATACTATTTTTCTCACTGAAAGGTAATAATTGAGATATACATCAAATTCAATGATGTAATTATCTGGAGAGTCATCAAGCTGAGAGGTATCCCTATGAAACCCTCTAAATCTAATAATAAGAAAGTAGATGGTCAAACATCATTTGAATTAGCAAATCTTGTTAACTATAATTATAAATAGATGGAACGCCATTCATGTAAACTCCAAGGCAAGAAACCTTTTATATAATTCCATCAGTGGTGAAGAATATAAAAAAATATCTAGTTGTGAAACAACTAAGAAAATATGGAATAAACAAGAAGTCATATATGAGGGAACTAACAAGGTCAAGAAGACCATAGTCGGTCTTCTTGTCTATGACTATGAATTATTTTGATTGAATGAAGGTTAGTCCATTGAGAGTAGGTGTTCTCGGTTAAGAAAATTCATTGGAGAACTTTAAGATTATGGAAAAACCTATTCAGTTTTTTTTTTTTTGAAGCTTACCTTCTCAATTACATGATTAGGTAGTCATTCTAGAAAGCATGAATCTCAAAACTCCTACCCTGTGTTAAGGTTAGAGAAGATTTGATTGCTTTTTAAAAGACACATCTTACAAAAATGAGGATAAGATAAAGGTAATAAAATCTATTGCCTTTCAAGCCATAGAAGAAGAAACTAAAGAGGAAGAACTTTAAGAAGAAGAAGTTGTAATGATGACCATATCTATTGTGGATACCATGAAAAGATCAAGAAATAACACAAGAGGCAAGCAAAACTTCAGGAAAGGAAAATATGTTACTAATCAAAATAAAAATGATGGAAAATGCTATGAATATGGTAGGTAAAATCACATTGTTGTTGATTTCTCAATATGGAGAAAGAAACACTCCAATTATCAATGAAATAAAGCTCTCTTCAATCGAAGTGAGAAAGATTTTCAAAAAATAAAAATGAAGAAATGGTCAACATATGCTTCATGGAAATTAGAGAACTAAGTGAGGTGATGTGTGGTGATTTTATCACTTATTTGAGTCTCTTTACTTTAGTTTCGTTTCCTTTACTGCTACTAGAAAAAAGTTTTGGTATTTATTTCTCTTGTTATAGGTATATTAAATGTAGAGGAAGCATTGAGGTGATAATAAGTGGAATTGGACAAAAAGGAAGAAAAAATGGCGAAGGATAGAAAGTTGGCAGAAAAGGGTACTTTATGATAATGTAAAAGCAAGGACAGGCTCACAATTGTGATACCTGTAGGCAGACATAAGCAGAATTTGGAAAAGTGACCTATATATAAAAATTGCAATACCTGCATTCAGACACATAAGTCGCAATTGCAATCGACGGGGCCCAAATCCAGACAGAGCTAGGATTCTACTATTTGTTTGTTCCTACCTCTATATAAGGCGACCCTGTTACTTGGAAAATAGATATTTGGAATAATTTTAGAAGTTTTACACATTTGGAGGGTTTAGGAAGCCGGAATTAGCGAAAAATACATGTCTTGAAGAAAGATTCTACACAATCATAGAGTTTGATTGTAATCTTTCTTTTTCTTTTGCTTTAAACATTATTTATATTTAGTATTTGTTTTGTATTCTCAACTTGAATCTTGTCAATGAGTTTTTATATTTTGATTACAACTCTTGTTATGCTTATTCTTGCATGATTATTATTTATAATTAATTAAATTCTTGATTTCTTTAAATTAGTCTTGTTCTTGAATAATTCCAAGGGGAATAGATAACCTTAGGACTCACCCATCTACTTCAAGTTAATCTTGGAAAAGACAAATTGTGGTTGAGAAGATTAATCAACAAGAATTTAGGGCGTTAGCCCCCCCCCCCATCTAATAAATTTTCATTAGGAATAACAGAATTTACTTAGTCCAAAATAAATCATTCTTATATGAATAACTTGTATAGTTGTGAAAATATCATATTAAAACAAACTGTTCAACTCTTGAAAAAGATTGAGTGATGGATTAGGGATTAAGTTAAAAATTAAGATACTTCACTATTATCTAATAAATCTTTACATGCATTGGATTGTTACTTGAGAATGTGTTCTGAGTACTCTTTCTCATGGTCATTGATCAATTTACTTGCTTTTTTAGGAGTAGGACTTATTCGTAATCATATTTCTTACCCAACATTAATTAATCTTTCTTTGCATAGTTTGTTATAATTCTAGACTATCTTAATGTCACGATCCGATTTCTCGGTCATGATGGCGCCTACAACCCCCCAGTAGGCAAACCAATTCCCGTAGCCCAGAACAGTTAGTAATGGGCTACTATCTAGCAACAAGGGAACAAGACGAATAAAATAGATAACAGGGATATAAATATATACATATGCGGAAACTAAACCAAACCCCAAGACCTGGTATCATAGTACAGAGCCAAAACTACATACATGGAGTGAAAACTATCCAAAAGAATATATACAGATGTCTCTGAATGGTAATAGAGTACATAAAGCAAAAGATAAACTAAAGCTAAGCTCCGATCGCCAAGAGCTCACCCTCAGTCTGAAGTAGTCCCCAACAGATCTCCAAGCACGAATCACAGCGATCTAACGGCGATGGCCCACGCTAGGATCTGCACCCAAAGATGCAGGGGGTAGGGGTGAGCACCAAATGCGAAGCATAAGGTACCCAGTAGGTATCATAGGCCGACTGGGCACATATAAGATAAAAGCGTAGTAATAGACAGAATAGAAGCAAGAGTCACAGAAATCAACGAAAGGTACACAGGAACTAGCCCAGAGGGAAATCAACAGAACCACATATGAGGCTAGTAAGCAGAATATACACGCCATAGGCACAGGTGAAAGTAAGAAATAACGCACCTGGGGTCCTTGCAATAACAGTGTATATAAAATAAGTTTACGAAATGGACGGTATACCGGTAACCTCAAGTGTAAGAAGAAGAGAGAAAGAGTAATAATAGGCATGCTCAGAGACATGAATCAAACTCAACTAATCATACCAATCTCATACTTATCCATAATAGAGAACAATTCTGTAAGTAAAAAGCAAAAGTCTACCTACAGTCCCTCGGCCGCCCATACAACCGAGGAACACAAACAAGTGAAAACAAACCCTCCGGCATCCCATACTACCGGAGCGTACAATCAGCAAACAACAAACAAGGGGGAACCTCGAACCATGAATGATATGATGCATGAAGATCTCAAGTGCCATGGTATCTCTGTATGTACCTCCTCCGGCGCCGATCCGGCCCAGCAGGTAGGTTCCATGAAAGGACTCTGCCCGTATACCTCTACTCCACCGTATACCCCTCCTCCGGCACACGCAGCCCGGTAGCCCTTGCGCCGCGGATAGCAAGGTCCCATGGAGGTCCCAGACCCCATACTAAAACTCAGTATCAGAACATGTATCAAGATAGAGAGCCAGTCTCGATATCAAGATAGAGACCCAGTCTCGAATATGCATGCCCAGACCCTGTCCAGGACTAAAAATAGTAGGAAAATATCTCAAAAACCCCTCCAAGGGTGCCCGGGCGTAGCCGGGTCTAAACAGTCAAAAGTCATCTCAGGTGCTCGGTCCGACCGAGGCTAAAAATCATCTCAAGTAACAAGAAAACTCAACTAGCACCCCGGCCCTGCCGAGTCTAGCGATAATCATAAAACTGATGATTTTAAACATAATTTTACTTTCTTGCCCAAAAATCTCCACAAGTGAAATCAACCATTTCCAAATCATTTCCATCAAAAACGGGCCCCCCGGGCCATGCAAGGTTTAGAAAACAGTGCCAGTAGGCCCGAAGCCAAAACCATAGTAAAACACGGATAAAACCTCTTTATATGCATGGAAATGGTATGATCACACACAATAGCTGCCCAGCAGCTCACAATCAACCCTATCGACCCTGCACAGGCCCACAGCTACTCAGCAAGCATAACCAGCCTAGAAGGATAATTCTATGTCCTGGGACTCGCGGACATTCCCAAAATCCCACCTTCTATGTTCCAGAGTCAACAAGGCCTCACAGGACCACAAGGGTAAATAAAATATAACAGCAAATACTACAAGCAACGGAGGAACAAAAGTAGGCGGACATGAATAAAGCGGTCGAGGTCATTGGTACCAACCTAATAAACCAACCCAAGGATGCCCATTAATACAATTTTATTTTATATATACGGAGTCTAGGGAAAATAAACCGTAACCTACCTGTCGTCCGACGACAAGCTGCTGGGACAACGATGTCCAAGCTCGAACCACTCCGAGAAAATCCAAAACTAAATCGGAATCGGATTCGGGTTTGGGACGGAATAACTTAACGTAGATAATTGATTTTCCTTTCAAAAATTGAATAATTAACACAAAGTTTTCCTCTCACAATACTCCTTACGTAACAAATGTGATGTACAGTAGTATGCAAATCATGCACAATTCTTAATTTCATATGTAAGGCACATATAAGTTAGGCAGTACATTATTCCAATGTACTCAGCATGCTGCCACCTTTCACTGCCACCTTTCACTTGCTATGTGTTGCACTAGCCCTCCACTTCCACGTGGAAGTGGAGGTGGCAATCAATCCGATCCATTAAGTATATACTCGGGTATTGCATAAATTCGTGGTAAAATAAATATAATATTTTAAATATACCATAATTCATAGAAAATTATTTCGAACAAAACCTACTATATTATAATAATAGTTTTCAACATAACTAAATTTATTATCTCCGATAAAATATTATGGAGTATAAAAATCTTATAAAATAAATACATATACACTTATAACGTATCAAATATATTTTTCATAAACCTTTAAAATATTTTGAAAAGGCAATAATAATATAATTTTTACCAAATTCAACTTTAAATAACGTATTTTCAAATACACGCACGAGGCTAATAAAATTCTTAAGTTTAGGCTCGTAATTCGCCTACGCACGATTTCGATACTCAAGAGCTCTCTCGGGATTCTCCCTTATATTTTATCACTATTTCGGAACTGAAATGGCGTTTTAAAACGTGAAATTGAGGCTTAAATCGAGTTTAACCCAACCCGGTTCGCGACCCGGTTCGCAACCCATTTTCTGCCAGACAGTCCGCGGTAAAACAGTCATAACTCTTTACTCCGAGATCAGTTGAATGTGAGGTTTTAGGCGTTGGAAACTAGACTCGTAGACCTTCGATTTGGTATTTTGGGGGACTTCTAACTCTTTATATATTGAGAGAAAAGCCCTGAGACATTTGACCCAAAGTTCAGGAAATTTGTTAAAGATCTTACGATAACTTTTGTCAATTTGCCTGGCGTCAAACTTAAACGTGGAAATGACCGGAAGGGTCATTACATCATCCACTACTAAAAAGGGCTTTCGTCCTCGAAAGTCAAGGTCAAGGGGGTACCTGAAGGCTAAAATAGCTGCGGATACTGATCCCGCATATCTCTCTCGGTCTCCCAGGTAGCGCTCCTCCGACTAGGACGGTGCCTCCACTGAAGCTTAAGACACCGGGATATATCAGACCTCAATCTCCTGACATCTCTTGGGCCAAAATAGCTGTCGCTTCTCAACAAAGGCTAAACCCTCATCCAACACTGAACTGAATCCCACTGGCAACACATGAGACTCATCTGGGACATACCGACGCAACATCGAAACATGAAATACAGGATTAATAGCTGAAAACATAGAGGCAAGGCTAGCTGATAGGCAACGCTACCGACCCTCTGAAGAATCTCAAACGGCCGAATGTACCTGGGGCTAAGCTTGCCCCGCCTACAAAATCTCATCACGCCCTTCATGGGCGATACACGGAGAAACACCAAGTCACCGACGCTAAACTCCAAGGCACGAAGCCGACGATCAGCATAACTCTTCTGCCTGCTCTGAGCTGCCCGAAGTCTGTCCTGAATCATTCGGACTCGGTCTAAGGAATCTCGAAGCAAATCTGTGCTCTGTGGCCAGCACTAAAACCATCAAACCAACCTACCGGTGATCTGCATACGGCCTGCCATAGCAAAAGTCTCAAAAGGTGGCCATGCCGATACTCGAATGGAAGCTGTTATATAGCAAACTCTGCAAGGGAACAAACTGATGCCCAAGAACCTCCAAAGTCAAGGACACAAGCTCGAAGCATGTCTTCCAAAATCTGAATGGTCCTCTCGGACTGGCCATCTGTCTGAGGGTGGAAAGCGGTACTAAGATGAACCTCTGTACCCAAATCTCGCTGAATAGCCCTCCAGAACTGAGATGTGAACTGAGTGCCGCGATCTGAAATGATAGAGGCTGGGACCCCGTGCAACCGAACAATCTCACGAAGGTAGATCTGAGCTAACCTCTCTGCGCCATAAGAAGTCTGAACTGGCAAGAAATGTGCGACTTAGTCAGCCTATCAACAATCACCCATATGGAATCAAACCCATGAGAAGTACGAGGCAAACCAACAACAAAGTCCATAGTAATCCCTTCCCACTTCCACTCAGGAATGGGAAGTCGCTGCATCAAACCACCAGGGCTCATGTGCCTCGAAACTTAACTCTGCCTGACAGTTCAAGCACCGAGATAACAACCTCGCTATATCCCGGCTTCATACCAACTCCCCAGTAAAAAGCTGTCTCAAAGTCCCATACATCTTTCCTGTGCGAGGGTGAAATGGAGTAATAGTTACAATGTGCCTCATGAAGTATCAACTGAATCAAATCACTAAACCTGGAAACACAAAGGCGACTATCAAACCTCAAAACCCCATCTGAATCTAGAGTAGCCCGACTGGTCTCACCCTGAACAACCTGATCACGAAGGTCACACAACTGCTGATCCTCAAACTGACGGCTCTGAATCTGATCAATCAAAGTAGAACGAACCTCAACACTGGCGAGAACTCTGCTAGGATCTGACAAGTCAAGCCTAACCAGACGATTAGCCAAGGACTGAATGTCCAAGGCCAACGGCCGCTCTGAAACTGAAAGAGAAGCTAGGCTACCCATACTCACTGTCTTCCGACTCAAGGCATCCGCTACCACGTTCGCCTTGCCCGGATGATACAGAATAGTGAAGTCATAGTCCTTCAGTAACTCGACCCATCTCCTCTATCTCGAGTTCAACTCCCGCTGACTCGTGATATACTGAAGACTACGGTGATCGGTGAAGATATCACAGTGAACTCCATATAAGTAATGCCTCCAGATCTTGAGCGCGAAAACTACTGTCGCCAACTCTAAGTCATGAGTGGGGTAGTTGCGCTCGTGAACCTTCAGCTGCCTCGACGCATATGCTACTACTCGACCCTGCTGCATCAACACACAACCAAGACCAACCCAGAAGCATCACAATACACGGAGAAGCTCTGACCCTCAACCGGCAAAGTCAAAACTGGAGCTGAAGTCAATAAGGCCTTAAGCCTCTGGAAGCTATCCTCACACTGATCCGACCACTGAAATGGGACATCCTTCCTAGTCAACATAGTCAAGGGTGCTGCTATGGAAGAAAATCCCTCAACGAACCGTCTGTAATAACCCGCCAACCCAATAAAGCTGCGAACTTCAGTAACAGTAGTAGGTCTAGGCCACTCACAAACCGCTGAAATCTTTCCCGGATCAACCCTAATCCCATCCTTAGACACCACGTGCCCTAGGAATGCAACTGACTCAAGCCAAAACTCGCACTTTGAGAACTTGGCATAAAGCCGATGATCTCTCAAAGTCTGGAGTATAACCCTCAAGTGCTGCTCATGCTCATCTCTACTACGCGAGTATACCAAGATGTCGTCTATAAAAACTATCACAAATGAGTCCAAATACGGGCCAAGAACCATGTGCATCAAGTTCATAAAGGCTGCGGGGGCATTAGTCAACCCAAAAGACATCACCAGGAACTCATAATGGCCATAACGTGTCCTGAATGCTGTCTTAGGGATGTCCTCCGCCCTAATCCTCAACTGATGGTAGCTAGACCTCAAATTAATCTTCGAAAACACGACTGAACCCTGAAGCTGGTCAAACAAATCGTCAATCATCGGCATCGGATACCTATTCTTCACTGTCACCCTATTCAGCTGCCGATAATCAATACACATGCACATCGACCCATCCTTCTTCTTCACGAAGAGAACAGGAGCACCCCATGGCGACACACTAGGTCTAATAAACCCCTTAGCTAGCAGATCCTGGAGCTGCTCCTTAAGCTCCCTCAACTCAGCAGGAGCCATACGGTAAGGAGAGATGGAAATGGGCCTAGTACCCGGCTCTAACTCAATAGCAAAATCAATATCTCTCTCAGGTGGAAGGCCTGGCAGGTCGGTAGGAAACACATCGAGGAAGTCTCTAACCACAGGAACAGACTCAGGAGAAGTAGGGTCAGCACCAACATCTCGGACATATGCTAGATAAGCTAAACACCTCAGGGAAAATCAACTCCCTAGCTTGAAGAAAAGAGACTGATCCCAGATGGTGCATGGCTAACAGAACCGCTGCCACACAAAACCGGGAATACACCGGGCACAAAGCTATGGTAAAGGGTCTTGGCTAACAATACCCAAACCAACAACGGTGAGGGGAATTAACGCAGTCCATGCCCCCAGTATCACATCAAAATCTAGCATATCAAGAATCATTCAAAATCACCCCAAGTCTCTGAAATCACCACAGATAACATACAGGATCTCACAATCCGATCCACTAACTAAAGAATCTCCCTGGGGTCGAAAACCAGAAACAGGAACAGATAATGGCTCACTAGCCAACCCCAAACAAAGCACAAAGTAGGCAGATACATATGAACAAGTGGATCCAGGATCAAATAAAGCCATAGCAGACTGATGGCACACAGAAATCGTACCTGTAATCATAGCATCTGAGGCCTCTGCCTCTGGTCTCCTAGGGACTGCGTAAAACTGACGACGACCTCCACCTGCCCGACCGCCATCCCTACCACCTGCTCTGCCACGTGGTGCACCACCTCTACTCTGACGACCACCCCCTCTAGCCGGGGGCTGAACTACCCGTAAAGGCTCGGCCAACTGGACTGTACCCTGCTGAGGGCAATCTCTAGCAAAGTGACCTATCGCACCACAAGTAAAACAAGCCCCTGACGGCCTACTCAGTCAAAATGAACCAGCAGATCCCGTATGACCACCACGGCCTGATGCCCCAGAAACTGTACCCCTCGAAGACTGGCCGCTATAGCCCTGATGGCTGCTCTGACCCTGCTCGAACTGGGTTCTACCGAAAGTCTGAAGGGAAGCCTGCACCGGTCGGCTGGACTGACCCTGGTACTGCTGTGGCTGATAACTCCGGCTCCACTGGCCAGGACCTCTACCGCCATATCTGGAACCACTATAGACACCCTGATGTCGAGGCCTCTTATCTCTGGATACCGCTATCATGTAGCTAGTAAGTCCTCCACCAAGTGCGGGCATCAGCTTAACATAGCCTGGAAAATTGACCGACCACTGGCAATCAATATCTCAGCTGGCTGCCTGATCTCTGGCCTCAAACCCCATACAAATCTGCGAATCCTATCAGCCTCGGTAGGAAGGATCATAGCTCCGAACGGTGCTAGCTGATGGAAACGGGTCTCATACTCCGAGATAGTCATAGATCCCTGCACAAGGTGAGTAAACTGCTCCCTTCGACGCTCCCGATCACTCTGGGGTAGGAACTTGGCCATAAAGGCCTCGTAAAACTCAGACCAGGTCAAAGGAGGTGACGATGGTGGTCTGCAAGCAACCTGGGCCCTCCACCATAACTTCGCTGGGCCCTCCAACTGATAGGTAGTATAACCAACCCCGTGAGTCTCCAAAAAACCCAGATGATGCAACATCTCCTCACAAGTAGTAATAAAGTCATGTGGATCCTGTCCAGAAGTACCCGCAAACCTCGGAGGTGCTAACCTCAAAAACCTACCCAACGCCTTCTGCTCTGACTCTGTCATAGCTGGGCGAGGAGCAAGAGGCTGTGCAACAGATAGAACCGGAATAACCTCCGTACGGGGAGCCATAGTAGCAGGCTGCGCTCCTGAGCTCTGTGCACCCAGGGCTGCCCCCTGAGCGGATGTCTGCGCTACCTCCGAAGGCCGCTCTCCAATCACACCCAAAAGCTGTAATAGTAATCCCCGAATATCTGGAGATGGAGCTGCGACTGGAGCTGGCACAGAAGTGGGCACTGGAGCTGGTACTGGAGCTGGCGCTGGAGCTGGCACTGGAGTTGGTGGTACTTGGGCTGCCCCCTGAACCACATGCTACTCGGGCTCTGTCTCCACGCTAGCAGCTCTAGCAGGTGCCACTGATCGAGGGCGTCCTCGACCCTTAGCTGGAGTGGGAGGCTCATCCTCGCGTGTTGCCGATGATCTCGTACGAACCATCTGCGGAAGAATGTAGTAGAACAAATGAGATTTCCAGAAACTTCAAGGGTACAACGCACGACACAGAAGCAATGAAAGAGTCAAATTTCCTAAAATGCCACTGTAGCCTCCCAAAGATTGAGTACG